>JAOTRS010125548.1:0-10533 GCA_028565755.1 Dinotopterus cunningtoni
GTGTGTGTGTGTGTGTGTGTGTGTGTCCTGTCATACATCAAATGTGTAATCCCATACTGCATCCACATTCCCAGGACTCTACATCCACATACGAGTCACATCATACTGGACTAATAATAAATACTGTACATTCAAAACATGGCATTATTGTACAAAGGAAAATGCGCTCTGTAAGGAAGGTGATACTTAATCGCTTTTAATGGAAGGAGTCTCCAGTGTCAGTGGTTCAGAACATTCTGTAAAACTTAAGGTATTCTCTGTAACATGCTAAGAAGCATTCTGTGTGTGTGTGTGTGTGTGTGTGTGTGAGAGAGAGAGAGAGAGAGAGAGAGAGAGAGTGGTTGTGGTGGTGGTAGAACAACTGTTTGCATCCATCCATCTATTGCTTTTAATGGAAGGAGTCTCCGGGGATCAGTGTTTCAGAACAATCTGTAAAAGTCATCATTAAAAGGATTGTGCATTCTCGGTAACATAAGAAACATTTTATTCATTTTAAGAGAGAGAGAGAGAGAGAGATAGTGGGAGGGGATGGTGGAAAAATAACAGTTTGCATCCATCTACCCATCCATCTATTGTGTTAAATGGAAGGAGACTTCAGTGTCTGTGGTTTAGAACAATCTGTAAAAGTCATAAAGAAAGGGAATATGCAATTTCAGTAACTTGATAAAAAGCATTTTGTACATTTTGAGAGAGAGACAAAGATATAGAGAGGGGATGGTGGAAAAATGACTGTTTGTATCCATCTATCCATCTATCAATTGCATTTAATGGAAGGAGTCTCCAGTGTCAGTGGTTTAGAGCAATCTATAAAATTCATAACTAAAGGAAGCTTCTCTTTGTCAGAGAAGCTGGTGAAAGAATGACTGTTTGCATCCATCCATCCATTTAAGCCACCATAATTACATGATTTTCAGCTGCAATGACCTATGACTTCACATCTGAGGTTGTTTTTTTAGCCGAATTTTCAAATACTGTTATAAAATATACAGTTATAGTGGAAATACAGAAAAGGAATAAATAACATACTGAATAACAAAAAAAGACCAGTTTAGAAACAAAAGACAACAAAAGCCCAATAAAGAAGGAAAAAAATGCTTTGGAGGATGTAATAGTACATTGCTGAGGATCCATGATGTGGCAATCTCAAAGCACACACACACATGTGTGCTGTGGGCAATTTGGAAACATAAACCCACTGTGCATATAAAATATTTTGACTGTGAAGGAACCCGGAGAACACCAAGCAGGGAGAACATGCAAACTCCACACACACCCAGGCCCGAGGCGGATATCGAACCTTCAACCCTAGGAGGTGCATGGAGTGAATGCCCACCCCTATGCCACAGCATGATGGCTGAACATCTGGTTATAAAGTAAGTGACAAAAGGAAATAACTTGTTCTGCAGACATTCCACAGTATTTAAACTAAATGAATTATGATGTGTTGAAAATCCAAACTCTTGTGGTATAAGAGGAATAAAACACCATACATGTCTGGGCTGCTGATAGAAGACTCTACATCATCAAACGTTGTTGATCATTTTCCTACATGTTTTATTCCTTACATGTATAAGTTATTAAGACATTTGAAGACATTTAATGTGTGTCAGACAGACAGACTGCTAATCCCAGTCCATCACTAAACACTGAGGTCACAGTCCCGCACTAACCATCACAATCACACAGTGACAGATGAACATTGTGTCAGAGAAATATAAATAATACATTTATTTAACATTATTTATTATGAAATTACAGTGTACAGTAATATATTAAGCTTAGAGTATTTTTAGACTTCATATTGCTTCCTATTTAAAAATTTCTTAAACAGTATTTTCTTAAACTTTTTTAATTTTTCACAGTAAATATAAATAAACATCTGCGGTAAAACAGTGAAAGCCATAAACATTATTATATAGAATAACAGAAGACAGTACTAAAAGTAAAAACTCCCTTTATTTCTCTATATAATCCCCAGTTACACTAATGCACTTATCCCAGTGTTTCATCAGTGCTTGGATAAGATCAAGGTAGAATGTTTTCTCAGTACGCTGGAGCCATGATCTGTCTGATTCACGTCTGAAACACCGGCCTCCCAGGAACTCTTTAATATGCAGAAATGTCTCAGAGCGAGGTCAGGTCATAACTCCCAGCCGAGTTCCTGTGTTGGTGAATAATCATGTATACAGTTCCCACTTTCATTCATTCGTCTTCTACACTGCTTATCATTTAAAGGGTCACAGGGAGCCTGGAGCCTATCCCAGGATTGCAGGGTACCAATCCATCACATGCACTCACCCACTACAGGCAATTTGGGAACAACAAATAGCCTAATCTGCATGTCTTTGGACTTTGTGAGGAATCCCACCAAGCACGAGGAGAACATGCAAACTCTACACACACACACCCCAAGGCGAGAATCGAACCTGGACCCTGGAGGTGCGAGGCCACATTGCTAACCACTACACCACACTATTTTAACGACTGCAGTGGGCTCCGAGACTCCTCGGCCAGGATCAGCATTCACAGATTTAAGTGGTTGGCAAAGTACAAAAATCCTGTACTTGAGTAAAAGTAGAGATACCCAGGGTAAAATATTACTCAAGTCAAAGCTGAAGTCCTCCAGTTAAAATTGTACTTGAGAAAAAGATCAAAAGTACTTAATTTTGAATTTATTTATTTAAATAACAAATTACAGAGCTTAGCTTACAGTAGCCTTAAAGTCTTAGTAAGAGTCTCTGTCTCGTTTTCGTTGCCGTTCAGAAACCAAATTCGCTTCTGATTTCAATCATCTGTAACGCTACTGCTTCATGGTCAAAAGCAAATTACTCAAAATAATCACCAGGTGGCGATCTTCCCACTTGAAATACTGTACAGCACTCTAGTTATGTAACATAATGGCATACAGAAACATACTGAAATAGAAAGTGCAAATTTTGCTGTAGTATGTAGAGATATTGTATTGTTTAACAAGTAAAGTACAGATACGTAAATATAGTAAAGAAGTACATTTTTAATTCTAATTTTATTCGTCATGTACACAACCATGCACAGTATAATATGCAATGAAATGTTTAAATGACTGTTCGTAACTTAAAAGGAGAAAAAAAAATAGAAGAAGAAAATAGAAGAATTTTACTGCAATAAGAAAAAAAATGCACAAAAAATATATAAATCATGATGCATCAGAACACTGAAGTACCGGAAGCTGTCCACTCTCTCCACTGGGGTCTTGTTAATCTGGTGGTTCCTGTCTCCTTTGTCTTGCTGAAGTTTAGGAGGAGGTTGTTCCTCTGGTACATTCGTCTCATTGATCAGGCCCACCACAGTCTCAAACGTACTTAGTTATCTTTCACCTCTGATGCTCGTATGGCTTTCCTTAAAACGTTTGCAACGTTCAAATGTTTTACTGCATCTAAGAGTCTCATCACCGTGCTGTGCCTGAAGTCTTCTGTAAATGTCAATCGCTTTTACACCATAATTCACCAGAAATTTCATCACAAGTCCCGGTTTGACTTGAACGCCCTTGTAATAATATCATTTACTTGTCTACTTATATAGGCTCATATAGGCTACTTGTCAAGAAAGATGGTAGCATTGAGTCATGAGCTACAGTTTCATCTTTTTTGGGGCAGCAGTGGTTCAGTTGGTTAAAGCTCTGGGTTACTAATCAGCAGGTTGGAGGTTCGAGCCCCAGCACCGCCAAGTTGACACTGTTGAGCGAGGCCCGTAATCCTACGTACTTGCTCCAGGTGTGCTCTACCCTGGCTGACTATCCATGGAGTCTCCACCTAGTAACTTACAGAACTTAAAGAAAGGTCTTGGTGCCAGATAACCACAGTGTTGCTGGAGTCCAGGCCTACAGGGGGACCTACACAATATTATGCAGGTGGTTTTAATGTTAACGCTGATTGCATAGAATATGTATCTTATACAGTAGTACTCTAAGACATTGTATCTACAGTAAATACTGTACATAAACTTCAATATGGAGTCAGACCCCTTTTGCAGCTACAACAGCTCCCACTCTTCTTTGAAGGCCATCCCCAAGATTTTGGAGAGGTCGAGGTCGTCCACACCAAACTCTTCAAACCATGTCTTTATAGTCCTTGCTTTGTGCACTGAGACACAGTCATGTTGGAATAGAAAAGGGCCTTCATCTTTTTAACTGTTGCCACAAAGTTATTTATCAAAGTAAACAAAAAGCATAGCGTTGTCCAAGATGTCTTGGTATGCCTTTAGCATTAAGATTGTCCTTCACTGGGGATAAGGGGTCTGATTGATTGAAACACCTGAATTCAATAATTAACAGGCTTTACATATAATTATTTGCTCTGTATACACTGAAGATTATTCTATTGAGTCTCTGGTGTCCACAGTAATGAACCTCACCGAGGAGAGAAGCCACAGTCGTAAAACGTGACATGTCAGAGCTCCCGATCTATTCTCAGACTTATGACTGTTAGAGAAAGGATGGAAGAAGAATTGGCACCAGAGCGGATAAGATGTTTTCTGTCTCCTGAAAAATGTTCACCTTGGAGTGTGTTCCAGACGTACATGTACATGAGCGCTGTAAATAGCCAAGGATATCGCGGTCACACTGCTCAGGGCTTAGTCTGAAAGTCTGACAGAATGCTGGGTCTTTTAGTGCGCCAGTGGCAAATACAGGGTCTAGTTTAAAAAAAAATGTTTGGATAGTGAACATAGAAATATATTTAATTGTATAGGTTATTATTATTATTATTATTATTATTATTATTATTATTGCTAGGAGTGATAAGTCACATTTTTTACTTTTGTAAAGTATACTAATTTGTTTTTTTTTATATATATATAAAAAAAGGTTATGGGTTCTGAGTGGCACTGTTTGCACAGGCTTGCACTCAGGCTTGCACTTTATGTATTTAGGGTTCTTAGAGGGTTTTTTTCATGCATAGTCCTGTGTAGTTCTGTGTTGTTTTATGTAGCATCATGGTCCTGGAGGAACCTTGTTTTTTTTTTATTTATTTTTTTTTATTGTACTTCTATATATGGTTGGCATGACAATAAAAGATATTTTACTTTGACTTGTATGGTAGCAATAAGGCAATGGTATAGTTCTAATAATGAACACACAGGGGCAGCACTGAGCTAAATAATTATCTGTAATAGGTAATAGCATTTTTTTAAAGCATGCAGTGATGTCTAGGTTTTTCTACTATGTTCATACACATTATTGTTTTCTACGAAAATAAAAATTTAATTAAACAATAATTCAACATTTATTGTCTTTAAATGCTCATGTTTTTTTTTAAAGAAATTAAAGCCCTCTTTGGATTTTTTTTTATATCTGAAAATGTATAATAAAATCTGAGTAAATATTTTCATATTAATTCAAATAATTAGCTTTAACACAGGTCATTTAAAAAATCTTCTAAAACATAGTGTTATTTGAATGCAACAGACACAAAAACACACTGTGTAATATTATTAAAATAGTAATAATCACCGAAAGAGTCATCACATATATATAAAATGATACATCAGTCACACTAAAACGATGAATTACTTCACTTCCTGCAATGTGATAAGGATGGAAGGAGTTCCTTTAAGCATGACTGAGTCAGTTCTTAAAAATATAACGTACCTTTTTTTCCCCATGTAATCTGTGATGTTGGTTACAATTTACAAAATGGGGTGGAGGGGGGCAAGGTGTCAAAAATTGCTGAAATGGATGATATATATTTAAAAATAAGAACTAAAAATTAATGTAATAACTGGAATAAGTAAATTAAGATGAAATGAAAAACAAGCAACAGTTATTATGTCCAAAAATATATACTGTTGTATCATTTTAATTCTGTTATTTTGCAATAAAAATCATCTGATTAAAATTGAACATAATAAAAATCATCTAATCATAACGGGTTCCAGTATTAAGCAAACACAACATCAGATGAACAACAAGATATGATTTCCTACGCCCCCCCCCCCCCACTTTTTTTTAAACAAAAAATAACAAGCAGGTGCTGCCAATCATCAGTCCTTGATTAATTAATCATCAGCAGGTCTATAAAAGCAGAAGTTTTGGCAGTTTGCTGGTCTGGAGCGTTCAGGTGTGTGTTAACACAACGCCAAGAGGGAAAGACATAAGCAATGGACTTAGAAAAGCAATTGTTCCTGTACATCAATCTTGAAACCTTTTCCAAACAGTTTGCACTTCAACATTCTTCTACAGTAAGAAAGGTTGTATGAAACCATATATAAAAACACAAACATTTTCTTTATTAAAAAAAATTCTAGCCTCCAGAAACTACTTTTGCGTAATCTGTTATTTAAAAAACATTCTTTACTAAAATTTGTATGTAAAAACATAAATATACAGACTTATAACTACAGTACTTGGTGCTTTATATAACTACGAGTGTTCCCACTGACAAGACAGCATGCCTGAGAGGGTGGGACGTGATTAAGAAGCCTTTATTCGGAAAGACTGGCGATGCTGGAAATCTTTCTGTGACTTCATTAATACCGAGTGATAATAATAGGGCTTTTTCTCCAAGGAGATCAGATTGCTTTCAAAGAGAAACAAACAGCATCCGAAGCCAAGTGCAGCTTTGTTTAGCCCGTACCTTTTATACTCTCAGCGGAGAAACCAGCTTTAAAGGGGAAGGCCCCGTGGCACCGGACAGGCCCCTTAAGGAGCTGAAACCTCTCTGAGAGATCCCAAGAAACTTCACACATCTCCGGAAACTTATAAATAGAAGCCATCTGTCTCTAGACTCAGTTACAGCCCCATTCCTTATGTAGCTGCCGGGGTGCAGCGCAAATGACTGAAAGAGTGAATGGATGAGTGACAGGACCTACATTAGAAAAAAAGAAAACCCAACCTCATCCATGATCTCTTAAAGTTGTCCCACATTCTGCTCAGATATAAATGATTTGCTTGCTGTTTATTTACTGCTTGATTTAAGATCATTAGATGCATCATCAGTCTTCTTAGAAGCAATACAAAGTGAAACAAAATCCATTTAAAAATATGAATTAAAAGGCGTAGGTTTTTTTTAAATCCTTGTCTGTGTTTGGATGCACCTCCAACCAATCATTTAACACGCACTCTACACTACGGGACAAGTAAGATCCTCGAGGCGGAGCTTCATGAGCATGCAAAAAGTGACGGGGCAGAAGTGGGATTGAAGCGAAATAAACATATTACATAACATTAAAATGTCAAACCTACCTAATCTTTAAACCTAAAGATTTCCCAGATGTGGGTATTAATTCTCTTTTAGCTGGTATGACAGGTGGATTGCACTTTTTCCTATCACCTGATGGGGGCAGCAGATGGTGTCAACATGGTTAGCTAACATGCAGAGCCTTTCTTTTTGAACAATGTTTAGTCATGGCTATACGCAGGAAGCGTACAGCTAAACAAAGGAGATAGTTCAACAGAAACAAGAATATACATTGGACTAAGTCCAATGAGAGGGCATAGAATCTAGAGCAAATGGTAGCTGTTTGAGCAAAAGCAAATTTTTATCAGAGCAAACAATAAACAGAGTATTGCCAAAGCTAATACGTGGTGATGTTTTTAACCACTGAGTATCAGCCAAGGGAGTGCGCTCACTCATAATTTTGCCTAAGAACACAATCATGAATAAAGAACAACCTCCAGAAGCAACATCCGAGAACAGTTTGGTGATAACCAATGCCTTGCTGGAGCACCTCGCCATAAGGCAAAAGTCATAACCAAGTGGCTCGGGGACATTTCAAAACATTGAAATTGTGGGTCCAAGGCCAGGGAACTCCCCGGACCTTAAACCTATTGAGAACTTGTGGACAATCTTCAAGAAGCTGCTGGATAAACAAAAACACACAAATTCTGACAAACACTAAGCATTGATTATGTAACAATGGGCTGCCATCAGTTAGGGTGTGGTCCAGAAGTTGATTGACAGCATGCCAGGGCGAATTGCAGAGGTCTTGAAAAAAAAGGATCAATACTGCAAATACTGACTCTTTGCTTAAACTTAATGTAATTATCAATAAAAGCCTTTGACACTTATGAAATGCTTGTAATTATACTTCAGTATACCAGAATAACATCTGACACAACGATCTAAAAAACACTGAAGCAGCAACAAAAAAAAAGCAGCAGAAAATGAATATTTGTGTCAGTCTCAAAACTTTTGGCCATGGCTTTGTGTGTATGGGTCAATCGAAAAAATGTATACATACTGTATTTCAGGTAAATAAAAACTTGTGTAAATATTTTAATATTACATTTATAGCTATACAGTATATAACTTATATATTATATAACTATACAGAGTCCCATTGAACAAAAAAAAATTGAACACTCCTGTATTATAAACAATCCAGTCATCAAGGACAAGATGTTTCACAATCATCGATCTGACAGTTCCATCTCACACCACTCACCTTCACTCTGAAAGTCCCTCCAAGTCCAAATATCTAAAATAGGAATGAGCTGAATAGGGAGGAGATGATCCCTGTTGTCACTGGAGTCCAGAAAGGACTGGAAAACTACAGAACCCTTTCTGAATCTAAATCCTAGGAAAGATCAACAAGTTCTAGAAGATTATTCTAGAGCTTAGATCCATAAACAGACAGTCCTGTCCATCAGTAATGTTGATAATAAAAACAAGTCAAGTTGAGTAGAGGCTATATCATTTATTTAGTTCTTTATATAGCTTGCATACATTGCATACTATAAGAGTACGCAAAGCTACACAGCATGTGAAACAAGTATAGGGTAATAATACAGACCATATGAACAATAAACTGGACATTATTTAGTCAGATAGAAGCAAAATGTAAAGTATACTAATTTAATAAGGTTTTTATACCAGATTTAATTATTTATCACATGTACCTTACAGCACAGTGAAATTATTTTTTCAAATATCCTACTTAGGAAGCTGGGGTCAAAGTGCAGGGTCAACCAGGATACAGCACCCTCTGGGGCAAATAGGGTTAAGGGTCTTGCTCAGGGTCTTAACAGTGGCAAGTTGGTGGTGCTGGGGCTCAAACCCCCAAGCTGCCGGTTAGTGATCCAGAGCCTTAACCTTTTGCGCCACAGCTCTCACAGTACAAAAAATAAAATAAAAATTATAATCAGTACATTATAATACAAGTATTAGTTTTTTCAGCACCAAAACAAGGTGGTAACATATGACTGGTATTACCATTTAGGCATTTGGCAAGCACCGTTTTACAGAGCAAAGTACATTTTTATCTCATTATATAACTGAGCAGTTGAGGGTTAAAGGCCCAACAAGGACAACTTGGTGGTCAGGGTATGTGAACCTGGGCCCTTATAAACCATAGTTCAATGCCTCAACCAGTGAGCTACCCAAGTACCCTTAGTAGCCTCATCAGCCCTATTTAGTTTTTTATCCAACCATCTATCTAGCTATCCATCCATTCACAAGTCCCAAGAGGTAGTCATATCTGTATCATATCTCATTAGTTCATTAGTTGGTAATAATTATAAATATCTGCTAATTCTGGCATGATGTGTACCCACACATGATAAAGCTATAAAGTGACTACTGATTCACAAATGTCATATGTAAATTATATATAAGTGAAATGACTGACTTACAGTATAGACCTGACCATGAGCAGCTGTGTTGCAGCCAGTAGACAGGAAATGAACTCCTCAGAGAGGTTACATGCTTTTTACGCTATTAGACAATGCTGTGGGAGTTCAGGGCACAAGGTGAGGTACTCCCTGGACGGATGGTACACCCTGGGAGTTCAGGGCACACGCTTACACAATTGGGAAATTTAGAAACACCAATCAGCCTACAGTGAATATCTTTGTACTGTGGGAGAAAACAAAAGTACCTTGAGGAAACCCACCCAGCACAGAGAAGAAGATGTAAACCCCACGCACGCACAGGATGAAGGCAAGATTCGAAACACCCCAACCCTGGAGGTGCAAGGTGACAGAAAATAGAAACTTAAATCATTCTTTCTAAAATAAAACAGAGGACAGAAGTCCTGTTATGATGGCGAGTCAAGTTGTAGAAAGGAGCCCTGTTATACTCGAAAGGCATTCCTGAGTGGCTAAAGTTAACCTCAAGTGCTCAGCTGGCCTGCAAGGATATTGTATAAAGGTTATTCTGTCATCCCTTCATGGGGTTTGTGTAGAGTGATGTGGTGCTAAGAAAAGGGAACAAACTATATATGCTGAGATAAAAATAGAGCGCTCATGTACAACCAATTCCTTCGAGCTCTTGTGCTGCATCTTGATGATCGAATCTAAGATCTGAATGTGTGCTATGGACTATAGGTTACTAACACATCAAAAGCACACACAATAGTCAAATGGAGTCTGACATGTAAGCTGATGCAAGCTGACTAGCATTCGTTCAGTCATTTTCAGTAACAGTTTTATCCTGGTTTGGGTCCCACTTGGCACACAGTGGGAATACACCCTGGATGGAACCCTCTTCTATGTCAGAGCGCCCGCACAGACTCCAAAGCAATTTAGACTCACCAATTCCGACAGTAACACAAGCTTAG
>JAOTRS010125569.1:0-14592 GCA_028565755.1 Dinotopterus cunningtoni
AAGGACATATTATAATAAACAGAATGAGCAGCTCACCATCATATCTTCTGGTCCGAGTCGTTCGTTCTTTTGAATCTGCTGCACTGCATAGCGTCTGTGGGAGTCACGTGTCAAACGAATGAACGATTCGGACCAAAAGACTCAAGTGTAACTAATCATTTCTGTTTTCTTTATATAACCTACGGGGGTTTGCGATGATTTGCGCATGTGCGCCCAGTAGAACATGAACAAATCACTCTCCGAGATACGCGTTCTTCTGAGTCGCGTTAAAGACAAAAGAACCAATCGTTTATAAACGACCCATCACTAGTGACAAGGTGACATGTGGTTTGCTGTGGCTGCTGGGAAATGTAGTTCACTTCACTGCCTGAACTGTCATTGATGTGACAGTCTGAGGTTGATTATTTCCCTATAAGAGCATGTCTCCAAGTGTTTTATACCCCTCTTTACACCACAGCAGTCTGCCCACAGTTTTACTAAACAACAGCATGTGATACTTTAATTTGTTTAAACAAGTGCGTTTCTGTTCTCACTTAGGTTATAGCAGCTATAAAGAATCAGTTCCTCTCCAGCCTGTCCTTATCTTCTCTCTGTCTTAAATTTAATTCATCAGCTGACACTGGAGTCTCCTTCCATCAATGGTAAATAAACATCTCCACAACAACCTCACTTTAAAAAATCATCAATCTGAATCAGATCATCTGACCAATCAGAATCCAGAATGTTGATTAATGTGTCATTTATACAGCACTGATTCTATCAGACTGGATACTGTAGTCATCGTTTATCTGCGTCACGTGATGTTGGGGAAATAATTCAGGGAGGAGTGAAGAAATGTAACTGAGCTGTAGATCATGCAAAAGTTTTTCACACACTAGCAAACAAAGCCCTCAGGGTAGCACTGTACCCTTGCACAATACACGGCGGCTTAACTGTGACTGTGCGGAGATCACGCCAGGCCTGTTCACCTCACCTCAGAGATCTCTAACTTCTCAAGGTTTCTCTCGAACTGCCTCAGGCTGGAACATTCCACAGTTCGGGTCCAATTTAATCCTTTAAAAAAATAACTCTCTCATATAACATGAAGAAAAATCAGCTCTGTAATCGGCCCGAGGAACTGCTTAACACCGCTTCATGCTGCGCACTGAGCTTAAGGAAACCAGGCCGGCCGCAGTGGGGTGGAGGAGTGGGGTGGAGGAGCGGGGTGGAGGTTATCTGAGCCGTGTACGAGCATGTCGCAAGAGGCGCACAGGGTTTATTTAGTTAATAATCGGCTGTGTGTGTAGCGGGAGGCTAGGGAGTGAAAGTTTAATCAGGATTAGCTTTTTATTTTCCTGCTTGTGGATACAGTTAGGGCCAAAACAAATGAAGATTATGTGAATTGAACTTGAGTTGCACATTTCGAAAAAAACAAAACATATATATGATGTCATGATGAGAATAATCAGACTGGTAATTATCACTTACTTTAGGTCTGGAGATGATCAAGGCCATGGATCCAGAAGCTGAACAACATTGTCACATAACCAGGTTTTCAGTTAATTACAGTAGCACAATTTATCTTTAGCCAGATTTGCTGAAGTTTTGTAAACTTTAAAACATGACATATGTTATTTTAATACTTTTAATCACCATTGTCTATGATACACCAGATGCTGTTTGCTGTTAAATGAAATTTGGTTCAAGAAAATTAGCTGGAATCAAAGTACAGCAGTCCAGACTTTCTTCCGCTACGTTTGATAATTGATGATAGACAGTTATCATGATAAATGCATTTAATTGGATGGGATTTAATTGAATTGTATGAACCAATGTTCGCTCGTTGTTGTGATGGTTTTCCAGTTAACTTTAATCCCCTCTCTCCTGAGTTCAGTTTGACTGCAGGGTTTGTGGGTAGATGGACGGCACGTCTCGGCGCCGCGCTGATAAAAGAGCATATAGATTAGTGATAGAACCGTTGTGTGTGTAATGTTTCTGTCATTGTTCGTGTGCCAGACGTTTCTTCCTGTCTTGTGATCTGAAATGCGTGAGGCTGATGTCAGAATAACTATTTCTAACAAAGCCTCTCTCTGAGGAAAAGCGTCCCTCGTTGGCGGTTTGGATCGGAGCGATAAGACCACCGCTAATCTGTGACGAGACCAAGAGTGGGGTTTAAAAGTTTAAGAGTTATTTTCAGGTTTGGAAAAAGTTACGGAAAGTTTGTTTTTCTGAAAACACGACAATTAGATCTCAAGAGTTGACAAATTTTTATTTTATTCATTTTTTGATTAATAATGTCTTTAATCTGTCATTAATAGTGACCATGTCGTTAATCTTGTCAAATGTATTTATAATTTTTAACATAAAATTACGGCAAATCAAATATAAAATCATAAAAATAAAATAATGTAATTATTTAATGACATTGAGTAAATTAAGAGTAATTTTTATAAATATACAGTATAAAAATATTAAATATTAAAAAAATAAAATAAAATGCAGATTTCTTTGGTTATAATTTATTTGGTTTATAATGTATTTCTTATAATGAAATCTGGCTAGATTGAGGATATTTTTACTTGGTATATATCATTTTATTTCTGGAGGAGCTGAATGTAAAAAAAACACTTTTATGGAACATATTTGCAATAAAACATGTAAATAATGTAACAAGATCATGTTTGCTGTTAAATGAGAAAAGAAAATCAGTGGAATTAAAGTTTCATCACCGCAGGTGTTGGCAGGACACTAGCCGGTATATTTTGTATACAAAGCCAGTGTTTTCTAGTTACAGTACAAAGATATTACATTTAAGTAAAAGAAAATATTTTGAATCTGGTGAAATTAATCTACAAATTCTTACGATAAGATTAAAGCAAACACAAGCTATGATTATTAAACTTATTTCCATAATATTGTACTAATTTCATGAGTATAACTATCTTGTTTAATTAGCAGATAAGTTAGCTCATTTTAGGCATTTAACTCTAAAAAAGGACAAGAAATGTAAGAATCTGTTTAATCATTTTATATTTGACTTGTTGTCTTCTCATATAAACACATTTCAGATTAATTTGACTAGATTCTAGGTATTTTCTCTACCTAATATGTCATTTTTGCAGTGTAGCTAGTTTGCTTCCACAAACCTGGACAGTTTTGTTGTAATCTTGTTTTAAGAAATTATAGATACAGTAGGTTTGGTTTAGATAGATTTTTTTTTTATGTGATAAAGTGTTAAAGCTTTTTAAATGCAGAAGTTCATTAAGAAATATTCAATTCCAGCTCAGTCAGAAGACAGAATGTACGAATTCATAGCAGATGAAATCTACACACACTCCATCATGGCCGTTTCCTGAAAGCACCGCATTCACAGCAGACTTGGTTCTCTGCTTCCCGAGCCTCTGAATCAGCACAGAGTCTGATGTTTGCAGTTTCTGAAGTGCTTTCAGCTCGTTCCATAATGCGGCTTTTGAAATTCAGTGGGGCCTCGAGTGAACTGAAGCCTGTGCCAATTAGCAAAATGCCATCTTACATAACAGCGCAGAACTACGTGGATTAATTACCATACAGACCGTACAGCACACAATCAGCTGCAGTTCATGGTGTCACTCTCAGTTTGCCAATCTCACCGGTGATGACTTTCTGCCTTTTAATCTAGGGTACGGTCTGTAATGTGCGCTGGTCGACTTCTTCTCCCTGTTCATCCCTTTAGGAGAATCAACATTATATCACAGTGCTGTGGAATTCTCGATTCTGATTGGTCAGAAGATTTCACAAAAGTTAATGCGTTGTTCAAAATGTAATCATTAGCATAAGAAGAATAATGTTGGTTATTTTCCGTTCAGACTGCAAATTATTCACACTAAGCCAAGGAATCAGATAAAACAAGGGGGAAATTGTTACGGTTCATAATTCTGGGACTAAACATTAAAAAAAGAAAAAATATATATATTTTTTATTATTTGTTACACATCCCATTATTTATAAATATACATTATTTTAATTAGGGGTCCAAGCACTTTATGCAGGCTTTTACACTAGGCACGGTTGATTTGTACTGTGCCCAGGAACAGTTGCTCTTCCTTCGCTGTTCAAAGTTCATATTATTATTATTATTATTATTATTATTATTCTCCATACTCAGGTACAGTGGTGTATTTCCACTCTCCAATACAGCAGGTGGCATCTAATTGGTTTTGCGAGCCGCCATTATACACAAAGATAAAAAGAGAACGAGGAGGTCAGTCCTCACGCTATGGCTAATATTATTGATATGTGAGGAGAAAATGTCAGGAGCAGCGCTCGTGCCCTGAGTTCCCTGGGATGATCTCAAGAATCCCCGGTGACTCTACACAGGATAAGCGGTATAAGTGATATATGGATAAATGCATGTATTCAATGTTTAATTATTGGACCAATCATGGGGGAGGCGTTGGCTCAGTGCATTAAGGCTCTGAGTTACTGATTGGAAGGTCGGCGGTTTGAGCCCCGGCTCTGCCAGGTTGCCTCTGTTAGGCCCTTGAGAACCTTGAGAGTTGCCTCTGTTGGGCCTTCAACCCCGTCTGCTCCAGGGGCGCCGTATAATTGTTAACCCTGTGCTCTGATCCCAGATCCCCCTACTAACAAAAAGCTGGTGTATGTGAAGAATAAATAAATTTACTGTGCAGTAATGTGTATGTGATGAATAAAGCAGGTACTTAACTTCCTGTATATTTTTAAATAAATCAATAATCAATTAAGAATGACCATGTTTTAAATACATTAGAAATATGATTTTCCTCCTGTACACAGTCTGAAGTCTGACCCATAAAGACACTTTAGATATGTTTTGATATAAAACTCTGTTGATTAAATCCCTTCCAGCAGCTTAAATATTAATTTGTTGTTTATTTAACCTCAGACAGTTATATAACACTGTCTAAATATTAAACTATATATTTGGGATGTCCAGCTCTCCTTTTTTTTCTCCTTCTGTTAATAAATATTTCAAGTGCATGTTGTGGCTTCTGTGAACCCTGGACGCGAACTCCTGGGGCTTTAGAGAGAGCTGATCTTTGCTCTGTTCCTGTGTATGAAATTGTGCAGCTCCACCGCCAAACAACAAAAGCACAATATTCCTGTTTCCAAGTACAGTTGCAACATATGTTTATTTTTGTGTACTGATATCCTCAGGTAGTGGTGTATTTTTAACTCGGGAATCGGATAAAAATATCGATCACTGTAAATATTTACAGTCGAGTGTCCTAGAGCTCCAGCTGTGTACCCCAGGTTCCTGTTGATCCTATCTGTGACCTTCAGCTTCACAGGAAATCAATATAGAAACTTCGGGCCAAAAGAAAGAAAGACAGAAAACAACTAAACATCTAAACCTCTCCAAGCTGTTTATTTATTACATTATGACCTGCATTAACCCTAAAGAGCAAGAGAAAAGGCCAGCTACAGCATGAAACTTCCGTATTTCTGTTCCCAGTCGAGACAAAACCAGACAAAATGGGATTTGAACCCACAACCACTAGCCAGCTGTGAATATGTAATCCAGTTTGTTAAAGAAAACTCTTATATAAACTTCAAAGAGACCTAAAAGAACATCAGGACAGAATGTTGTCCATGTGAAGTGGAGATCCTGATTTTTGTGACGGAGCCCAGCGAGAACGGACGGAGCTGGCACAAAATTTGTGAGAACGAGAACGAGTTGTGTCACGCTAACGCAGAGCATTGTTCAGGGTGAAAATGACACTCTTGTTCCTGTTACACAATGCTCGCTCTCACGAGGTGTGAAGAAGGAGATGGAGAAAAGGTGAGCGAGTTGTTCCGCGGGTTTTATAAAGAGCTTTTTCTTTTTTCAGCGCTCTCTCACGTACATCCGCGAACAAGACCTGAGACGTTTGTTTGTCATTTTGCCTCTTGTTTCCGTACTAGACGTCCAATCAGGTCGCTGATCGTCCTGGGCTGCCTTCACATTTATACTTCAATGATACACTTCACACACGATCAGTATTCACAAGAATATTAGGAATGGTGAATATAAAACTAAACTGCTAATGATTTTGTACACACAATGTACTACAGGTTTACCATGTTCAAAACAAATAAGGAAATAAATCTATTAACCAAATCTGTTTAACTCTATTAAATTCCCCAAATTTGTATTGAGACTCTGATTAATGACTGACTAAAACATAAAGAGCTCCAAAGCCGCGTCTGTGGCGTCACCGGAACTGAAACTAGAGCTCCAAAGTCGCTAAAACGGCCGTCTCTTCTGCTGCATCGTGCTCGGACCCTGTGCATCGCCTCGGCCTGAGACTGGTGTCGTTTTAAAGTTCCTGAAGGTCTTCTGCAACATTTATTATCTGTGTGTGTGTGTGTATGTGTGTGTGTGTGTGTGTGTGTGTGTGTGTTTGTATCTTGTCATTCGTGCCAGCCTTTACAATCTGGGATTCAGTCTGTGATTTTATGGTTTGCACAGATCACGTATTTATTATGCAATGCACATTCAATAGCAAACTGATGTCCACAATGTGAATCACACGTTTCCAGAACATACACTGGAAAATGTTTGCATCACAATGCATCATGGGAGAATTTTACAGAAATTTCTTTCTTCACTACGCAGCCACTGGATGCAGTGCCAGTCCAAAGCATGGTGAAAAAAAATGGAAGGGTTGGGAGGAGAGATAGGAGCAGCCGGAGGAAAGTTTATTTTTGCTTCTAATGGGTTAGAATATTTATCTGAAAAAGTTAAAAAGTCTTCCGTGGATAAAATCAATCCTTACTCACTAGACTGCTTTTATTTTTAACCACTCTGTGCTCGTACATGTCCGTCCGTCCATCCGTGTGTGTGTGTGTGTGTGTGGGTGTGTGTGTGTGCATCAGCATCAATTTGTCCCCAGATATTTTCCACTGAACCCAGGAGTGTAGCCTGGACCAGGGACCTGCATGCCTGGACCAGGGACCTGCATGCATGTTCACACCACTGCACCGTGCGGGTCGTTATATAACCAATTATTTTACCTGGAGATCTTCAGCGTCCACAACATCAACAAGACTCTTTGATTAAACACTGATCTCTCTCACACACACACTCGATATATTTTAATGCTTTATGACGGCCTCGCTTGTGATGAACCGTGCTGTAAAATCCGACCTTATTCGAATGACATTAGACGATCCAGCTCGGGTTCGCGACTCATTAACTCTCTGGAGCGTCCACTAGTCAGGCGTGAAACTATCATGCTGACCAACTTCCTGAGACTTTCACATTGTTTGCTGTTTTCTTTTAAAAGACATGGCCTCTTGCTCCTGCCACCTGAAACTCGTCCGGTAAACATGTTTATTTCTTGTGCCAGCGTTGCACTGATCACTTCAAGATTTCATCTGACCCTGTCGATCTTGTCTTTATTACTAGAGATGTTCAGCCTCGCCTCCCCACCTGAATATTTTGCCATTTTTGCTGACAATAATAACTCTTACATTATGTCTATTAAAGAAAATTAAAAGTAACTCCTATAAGACTAACCACAGTCGTAAGACAATCTGTTCAGAGCATTTCCCCGTGTTAGCATGTTCGGGGTGAAGCACTGTTTTAAGATCCGTGACCAACAGGCTATCCTGAGTTTGACAGAACAAAGATCAACGTTCCTAGCCTCATGTGATAAGCCGCCCTTCATGTTTATGCAGCGTTAGCCGTTTAGCTGATCTGCAGCGCTGTGCTTCCTTCCTCGGCTGGAACAGAAAGACCAGACAGACGGCTAGATTCTGCATTTGACTTTTCCTGTGCTGATGGAAAGGAAACTGGGAGTGTTCCTCATTTGTTGCTGGTCACGGCCTGACACTCGCTACAGTAGTGGTTTTTCAGTTCTGTGAATTCCAAACACCCCATCATCATCCTAAAGACAAAACTGCAAGTAGACAAAAGAGGGTGGAGGAGCAAAGGTTAAAGAAGAAGCAGCGCATGTCTGTAAGATCAACTGATAAAGCGCTGGTGTTTCAGTGTGTTTCAGCACGGCGCTGACATCATCATCAATCCTCAGTATAACGTCTTCTCTGTGTCATTTACTCAATCCAAACGATTGCGCAAGATATTATTAGACACACGTCAAGAATACAACACCACACAAGAACTAATGTACAGACAGAATCTATCTTTTATTTTATAGATATATTGATTCTCATTTGGAAGCTGAAGAGCCCTTAAGGTCAGGTACAGTCACTACAGATTTATATATTTTATATATATTTATTTAAACCCTGGCTTGACGCGTCTGAAGCACCTCGCTGTGCCCACGTCCAGGTGATGACTGACCTCCTTTTCCCTAAGTTCGTAATCATCTACCTCTTGCTATCTGGTGTAATTTGCTGCCCTCAGCACTGCTGATTGTTATTCCATGTAACAATAATGTGATCTAATCTCGCTGTGTATTTCACAAGCAGCTCTCAGTGTCGGTTATCTCGAGCTTTCTTCTAAGCCGCCTTCAGGCAAACAACTGGGAGAGAGATTAGAGTCAGGTCCTGTTTGAGTTACTAAATAATCTTTAACATTTCCTCAGTCCTGACGTCAGCTTTAATATCTCTTTTTTTATGGATTAAAATGATTACTGAACAATTGCTGAAAATTCAATATGATGATGATGTCATAAATGAATTTAAACCATGCACGTACTACAATACTCGTTAATAAGGAGATGGGTCATGATTTAAATTTGTACTTATTAGTATTGTGGTACTTGGTGGTACAGTATTGCTTCACTTAGGACAAATTATTCATTAGATGAACTACTGTAGGAATAAATAAAACCAAGAATGTCTCCTGATTCACTTGAGACAAATCAATTGATTTATGTCTGATTCACTCCTTTATGTATTATGGTGAGTTCCGATCGACCTGAAGTACCCTACAAAGTGCACTTCACAGAGTGTTCAGCCTTGTTAAGTGTGATTCCAAACCGCAGGGAGCAAAAATGTTCAGTTCAAAGGGCACTGCGAACGGTGTAGGGAACAAGTGAACATCGGGTCTTCACTTCACCGGAACAGGGAGTGAAAGATTTCCAATAAGTCATTGCATCTTTCTGGAGTATGAAAAGAATGGAGCTCGAAAAAGGATTTATATATTTATTATCATTATTATCAAGCACGACATCATATTAAAAGTACACAATAATTAAAACTTTAATTTAATCAAGAAATCCATAGTATTATATCTGTAATAAATAAATAAATCTCTGTACATCTTTAATCAATTATTATTAATCAATTATTTATTTACAAGTTATACATGTTTCAACAGTATGTTTTATAATAAATCTTTGATAGTTATGTTACCATGGTAACGCCCAGAGGAAGTGATGTCAGCGCTGGTGACTTCACAGGCTGTTCCGAATGGTGGAGTTTTGTCGAGGGAAGTTCCCTTCATCTACATTCCCTGCAAATGGAGCAGGGAGTAGGGAGCACCCTGTGAAGTGCACTTCAGAATGGAACGTCACTCTTTTGATTCACTTCTGATTCTCTCATGACTTAGTTCTGATTCATGTCTGATTCCCTTTTGATTTACTTTTGGTTAACTTCTGATTCACTTCTTCTTTCCAGGGGATTCTCTCTCTCTTTTGGCCTGATATTTGCAGTTGATTTGATATGAAGCTGAAGGTTGAAGGTTGCATTTTTTGCATAAGGATGAGAACTGATGAGCACTGATGATTGTTTATTGTTCTTCCACAAAATGGAGCCTTTAATCTTCAGCTTCATATCAAATCAACTGCAAATATCAGGCCGAGAGAGAGAGAGAAAGAGAGAGAAACAACTAAACCCCCCAAGCTGTTTACATTATACAATAAATCTACACCACGCGCATACTAAATATACTCATTATAAAGGAAATAAGTTATGATTTAGATTTTTTGGTATTTCTTTACTTAGAAAAAAGATTCATTAGATGAATTAGGAATAAATAAAATCAAGAATGTCTCCTGACTCCCTTTGATTTATTCTTATTTCCCTTCTGATGCTCAGCGACAGAAAGAAGTCTGTTAACAATTACACACCAGGATCATACAGAGGCATTTCAGAAACAGATGGTAGGATGACTTTGCAGATTTTTCAGGCCAGACACACACACACACACACACACACACACACACACCTTTACAACTGGCAAGAAAAACATGAGGTGTTGTTTAGGACATCATCTAAAGTTCGCCTGTTATACAGACAAAGAGATACCTTGACTTTCCATCAAAACTGTTTAAATCATGAAAATAAAAGATAAACTACAGATTTTCACAAAATGTTAATGATATTGCTTTAAAGTAAAGCGAACAAATCTGTGTTTTTTAAGAAGATGATCAGGATTAAACCTGCTGACGCTGTAGCCGTCCACTGGCTCGTCTTCCTCATCCTCGACTCGGAGCCTCGAGGAAAATACAGGATTTGTTGGGATTTTAGTGGAGCAGCAGATGAAGCTCACTGTGAGAGGATTCCTCTGGCATTCATGTGACGTTCCGTAATCCTTTTATTTCAGGAGGAAAAACAGTTCAGATCAGTTGCAGGTCTTTGGGTCAAACGCAAAACAAGAATCTCAAACCTGCAGCTTATTGTTCATAGACATGGCCTGTTCTGTGATGGGGATATTTAGTGACAGCGCTGATCTGTGCCTGAAACATGTGAAAAATGGTCAGATATGTTCACTTTGATCCCGTATCACATAGAAAAGATAAGGAATAAGTCTGAGAAAAGAAAAACTTGTATAAATAGTTTTGTATAAATGTTACTAGTATAAATATCTTGTATAAAAATGTAAGAAAGAGAAGAAAAATCCTTATTAAAATATGTTTCTACTAAATTTATTGATATATTTTATGTGTCTATATATGATAATTACATAGAATAATTATCATAAATTGTATGTTTTATATTTTTTTAATGTAAGTGCATGGATTTTCTATGAACTCTTCACTGTAACACTAGCGTTAATAACTCTTTTAAGAAAAAAAAAAGGAAAAATAAACTAAAGTGATGAATTCTGTAATGATATTTCACTCGTTTACCTCTGCCATGAGGTTACAACATGGCTTTCAACAAGTTACTGTTCCAAACATACTTTTAAACCAGCAGAGAAACAATTAGAAAAACACAAAGTCTGTACTTTTTAATAAACATTGTTGAGGTTGGGAGGAAATCTCTCATGTCCATATTTGGATTTAGATGTTTTTTTTGTTCTTCAGAAATCAATGCTACTGGTTGGCTTTTACGCCTGTATAAGGGTTTAACAAATATTTAACCAGTGGAAAGCTTATGACGGAATCTGATAACTCCACTGGATCCTCAAACTGTCTGCAGGATTGTTTTCATTTCCTGAAAAGTAATGCTTTTCGAAGTGGGAGGATTTCACATGACGGCAACCTTACGCAGACATCCTGTGGTCTGAAACGCAGAGGAACGTTCACACGTGCAAAAAAAAAAAAAAAAAGTCCTGCATATTCAGTTTTGTGTAAGCGATTACTAACTCTGCATGATGACGCATGACTGCTATGTCAGGTTTATAGCTCGTAGTACATCGCTAAAGAAGCAGCTGATCAGCTCGGAATGGAACAAAGTGAACCTTCTGTACATTTTCCCTTTTATTGTTTCCAAGAAAACGTCCTTTAGCTTTTGAGCATGTGAGACTCGACTGGACACTTTTACAGCTGCAGGTCTGATCCGGATTGCAGTCTGCCACAAACACCATAAACGCCATAAACACTGGTTCACTGAAAGGTCAGCTGATCTACCAGAGAACTTCCTACAAGTAAACATACAGGACGCTATAGCAATCCTCCCTGCGTACTGAAATGCTTGTAATAGAAGAGCGTCAGATATTAAATGCAATAAAAAAAATATAAACTGCTAACAAAAGTGATTGAATGGAAAAGTTAGTACACTAACAACACAGCCACGCCCCTCAGCGGAGAATTTATTCATACCACCTTGTTCGTGTTAGATGATGTTTGAACGGGACATTATAATTAGCTAGCTAGCAAGTTAGATATGGAATCGAAGTTAAAAATCTGTCTCTAACTCTCTAGTTTTATCACTGCAAAAAATCTTGGCAAGTCAAATATTTCTGAATCTAGCCAGACCTATCTATGATATCTTAAGATGAAATTACAATAAACCAAATCTAAGAATGTTAGATGTTTTTAAAATTGCAAGTGAATTGCAAATGTCTGGCTCTATTTTTTTTTCTATTATATTTACAGATAATTTTACATATTTCAATAAATTAAATTTCTAAAAACGATCTGCCAATAAAACACAAAAATGCTGCAATTATTCCTATTATTATTATTCTTAATATTATTTAAATTAATAAATTTATAAATTCATTTATCTTTACGATCCTTTCCTGTTGGTCCTGTTGCAGTATTTGCTGGATTTTAGGAGACAAATCAACTTTATTGTGTTGCTTTGTTGTGTACAGTACAGGGGAAAACTACCCACAGCAACTGTTTAATGTTTAACTGTCTATTTGATGTATTTGTTTATTTATTTTAATGGTCAACTTCTGTTGTTTTTAAATTTGCTTTTGACTCAACAATTTATCATTGTGAAAAAAATGTTTATATGGTTAGTGTGCCCCTCGCCCTCCTCCTCCTCCTTCACACACTTTTTTAAACCTGGCATGTTGTCAAACTTTACTTTATTATCTTAATTAACTTTTTATTATTTCATAGGACTGATAATATAGTTGTTATAAAATCATCTTCTACCTACATGACTGAAACTTAGTGCTCAGACCCTGAAAACACTAACCAACTAACTAAGGCTAGTTTTACTTGATTTTATTCAATATTTTATCTCTTACCCACTCACCCACTCACCCACCCACTCACTCACTCACTCACTCACCCACTCACTCACTCACCCACTCACTCACTCACCCACTCACCCACTCACTCACCCACTCACCCACTCACCTACTCACTCACTCACTCACTCACCCACTCACCCACTCACCCACTCACTCACCTACTCACTCACTCACCCACTCACTCACTCACCCACTCACTCACTCACCCACTCACCCACCCACTCACCCACTCACTCACTCACCCACTCACTCACTCACTCACTCACCCACTCACTCACTCACCCACTCACTCACTCACTCACTCACTCACCAAGATTATTATAAAAATGTAGTTTGTACACAAGTGTTTTCCAAAGTACACCCATTCAGACCGAAACAATGTTTTGTCTCATCCACTATTAGAAGATAATAATAATAATAATAATAATAATAATAATAATAATAATAAAACAGAGTAAAATTCCACACAAAACACTTTATCCAATAAGAATTCACATTCATTACATGTACAGAACACACAGGTTTTTTTTTTTTAGACACAAACTGTTTCATTCACAGAAAAACAAACAAGCTTTTCCAAGAACAAAGTTTTTTTCCCCAGTGATGTGCACACACAGGAATCCCAGGAATGATCAGAACACAAACACATTACTGTATGTGTACATGAATCAGCGCTGATATTTTACATCGTAGTGAAATATTAGGTGATTCACTTCAATGCTAGATAAGCATGTACATGTAAAATGCGAACATAATACATAATTACACAGATTACATACAAAACACCTTCTTGCATGTCAGAACCACGTCCTTTATCTCAGTACCTCAGCCGGTTCTCTGCTGATCTCCTGCTCTTATCAGCACCTTACCTAATTGTTCCGGCTATTTGTGCACGCCGAGATATCTCGATGCTCTCGGCCCTCTAGGGTAAAGACATGACTTTTGTTCCGTACGGCGATGCACCGTGTAACCCGGCGACCGCCTCCGCATCTTTAATGTACACGGATACATACGGTATGTGATGTGACCCACAGGAGCATCACGCGGGGGAATAGATCTGCACAGTACAGGACCTGCAGCCGACTCAGGTGTTAACATTAAAGCCTTTAAAAGCCCGAGTTAGCGAAGCAAGGTGTGCGTCGTCTCAGGTGTCCTCAGGACTTAAGGACATCATAAGAGAAACCCGAACCAACACAGTTAATTAAGCTTAAGTAAGGGATAAAACACTGTGTTGGAGTACATAATCAACAGGAGGATGATGTGATGAAGCAGGCGCTCGATCATGGCTCACTACCTTGATGGTGTCCAAGCACTAGTGAAACACTGGGATACGTGCATTAGCGTAGCGGGGGATTATATAGAGAAATGAAGGGAGTGTTTACTTTTAGAAATGTGTTCTGTTATTCTGTACCGGTATGAAGGTAAAGTCCCACTAAGACTTGAACGGCAAGCATACAAAGTACATTAATGACAGGACATCTGACTAGCAAGTCTCTTGTTAAGCTCATGTTAGCACTGAGAAAAAGCTCATTAGCTAGCAACATGCTAACATTATGAGTGATGACGTTAACGTTAGTGATGTATTTACAGTTTTAAAACGCCAGAGTGATTGGTCAAAGCAATTTAAATTAATTTTTAAATGTAAGTTAAAAGATTTTTGACGAAAGCAGAGGAGTCACGTGTGGGTACAGTATATACCAGTACAGTATATTTCAATTTGTACAGTATATTTCTATTTTTATGTACATCATATTTCTATTTTTATTTTTAGTTCT
>JAOTRS010125586.1:0-14590 GCA_028565755.1 Dinotopterus cunningtoni
TTTGTTTTCTAAGTTCTTACATATTATTTGCATATAATTTGTATATAATTTACATATATTTAATTATAAGTACATGTTTCATATCATTTGTGAACATGTGGCACATAATATTTGAAAATCCTGTATGTGATAACCAAATATGTGAAGTATCAAAAAAAAGAAAGAGGATATTTAAGTTTATTAAATCTTATTAATAAATAATGCATTATTACAGAATGACAGTGTTGTGATTTTTATTAAACAGTTTATTGTATATACATCTTTTAACTTTAATGTGTTTTTCTGCTCAGATGTTGACCATTCCATCTAGCGAATAAATATTACAGAAGCAGGATAATGCAGTACCATCTGTCACTGCCATCAGGGAACACCGTCTCCATGAAGGTGTGTAACCTGGTCAGGAGTTATGTTAAGGTAGGTGTCAAATAACGTCCACATAAATGACAGGAACCGAGGTTACCCAGCATCACACCTCCCTCTGTCAACTTCCCTTTTTCCCATAATGCATCCTGGTGTCATTTCTTCCTCAGGTAAGCGACACACACTCACCACTGCAGACCAGGAACATCTGCAGTTCTTTGGAGTTGCTCTGATACAGTCTTCTCGACATCACAATTCGGCCCTTGTCAAAATCCCTCAGATCCTTACACTTCACATCAACATTGAGATCTGGCAGTTCACTTTCTGCCTTATATAGTATTTCCTCACATTATTTTAATTAATTTCCATAATTTTATTCGGTAAAGCTGCTTTGCGATAATTACCATTGTTAAAAATGCTATATAAACAAAACTGAATTGAATCGAAGAATCAGCTATATTCACTTCACCTGTTAGTGGTTTTATGCTAATGTTATGGCTAATTGATCAGTCGATTAAATTGGTTAACTTAATTTGCTAGCATCACTTACAGTTTGTTGGTGTTATGGTGTTAATTTGGTGTCTTATCTAGTTTGGTTAATTTATGGTGTTGTATGTAGCACCTTGGTCCTGGAGGAACGTGGTTTCCTTTGACTGTGTCCTGAACCGTATGTGGTTGAAATGACAATAAAAACCTGTTTGACTTAACGAGTTTATTAATGCTAAAGTCATCGTTGCAGTAAATCATGTTAGTTAAAGCAACCTCAATGGTACAAACTTTTGCACTGTACCCATGCAAACATCTAACTAGTTATATTTACTGAAAAGGTTTTAGCATCATTAAAAGAAAATCATGTTCTCAGTCAAGTGTGCATAATCGTTTGATGGGAACTGTGGGCCATAAAGCAAATGCTCGTAAATGTTTAACAACTTTGGCGAATGCACCTTAATCATAAACCGTAGCGCAGTGTTCTCAGCTTTACCTGGTGCTGTGAGTTTTTTTTTCACAGAAACATCTGTATTTAATATTTATGTGAGTTACATAAATCATTGTAGACAGCTGTAGGTTCACCATCTGTTGCTCCCAGCTTTGTTTTTCATTACGTCCATGTTTGGTATGTAATTAGTATATATTCCTCATAGTTAATATTTAATGACTATCAGTATTGATCTCAAATGTTGCTATGGGAGCTGTGACATGAAAGTGGAAATCATTACAGAAAGGGCTGCAAAAATCACATGATGTATCATATATGTGGACTTTTTCCCTTTTATTCTAGCGGTGTTTATATTGCAAGATCTGGCACAGGTTTTACACCGCATGCCCTTCCTGTCACTACCTTCTCATTTCATAGATAGGATTGGGACAGGCACTACATACAGTGGCTGGGTTGCATGTAACATATTGTAGGGTTAAAGCTCTTGCCCAAGGATCCAACAGTGGTTCCGGGCACGAAACCCTGATCCTCCAATCAACAATCCAGACCTTTAACCACCTGAACCAGCACTTCTCCCTTTTTTTTTAAGTATATCTTACATATTCAAAATAATTAGTTAAAAGTAATAATACTAAAACTCTTAACTAGACTTTAGCCTTGAGTTAAATAACATGACAGTAACTACAATACAACATTAGTGACATTCATCAGATAATGTATGACATGTTGCTGCAGTGATGATCTGCTGACTTTCCTACTGTTGATTTTTTTTTTATCCTTACTCCTGCATACCGCATAGAAGCAGTTGTGTTCTGTGTACAGTATCTGCGATGTTCCACAGGGATCCATACTCAGCCCTCTTCCATCATCTTTGTCTATGCTGCAACAGGGTGGAACAATTGCCTACATTTCTAATATTACTACCTGGAAGGACACAGAATTAATCTAAAACTTTCTTGAACTTTCTTAAACACCACCAGAGAACTAGAGGCTTTTTATAATTTGACATCATCTTTTTTCCCCCTTGAGAAACAATGCACAGGCTGTATAAATTTTAATTATGCCAAAAGAAATATACAGAAGAGACTAAACCTGGTTCTAGTAACTGGATAACTGTCAAAGTTTTTCTAGGGATAGATTTTTAAAAGTTCCACAGTTAGTTTTGAGCACTTCATTGATTAGTACAAGCATACATTACAGACTCACTTTCCTAATAAGATCCTATCATTCACTTTGAAAAGAATAGAACGCTTTGGGTCATGCATGCGGTTACAGCATATTTAAAGAAAAGAACATTTTTCTGATAATGTCTGAGAGTGGTTTATTTCTTTTATTCACTTACATCATAAGATTTATAAGTAGACAATAAGTGATCCAAATCAATGATGCATAAACTTGTTGAAAACTCTTTTTTTTTCTTTTCTTAAATTTTGCATTGATTTCTGAAATATATGCATACGCTTTTAATCCGAATGTGCTGTTACTATAGCAATCGTATTGTATTGGAACTAATTAACCTACACCTTCTGACCAATCGGAATCCAGAACAGAAAAATCTCTATCTAATCAGGGCAGGAGTGCATAATAAATTGTGTCACACATTATCGACAACACTGCTGTAGCTGATACACTCGTACCAGCGCTACACACAGGACTACATCAGTCTCACTGCTGTCCTGAGAATGGATCACCATCTGAATAATATCTGGCGGTCTGGATGTGGAAGAAGGGGCTCTTTGGGGGTATTTTGTGCAGTTTCTTGCATCAGGCATCAACCCGAATAAATGAAGACTATATATTCTTTAAAATACACCATGTACCTGAATGCTTTAGAGTCTTTAACCACATGTGTATATTTTTCTTTATTGGATAATAAAAGCGCTGTGCGTCCGCAGTCCTATTTAAACGTCACTTTCATTGATTTTGTCCCAGCCAATTTGTCCACTACATTCTTTTGGGACTCTTGTTTTTTTAGGAGCCACTTAAAGCTACTTAAGCATGTTCTATTGAATTAAGAGATGGAGCAGAATGACTTTTACGCCGTGATCACAGAGGCGATTACGCTAGCCATTAGAGGAAAAAGCTCACCTACTGTTCTATTTCTTCATAATGTAACAAGCTAATGTGCTTAATGGTCATGTGAGAATTCTCTGGAGCTGTATTCAAGCACAGAAGCTTTTGGCAAAAAATCGTTACGGATGGCAAATCAGGGGGAGAGAGATTCTGCAAGCTGGATATGGAATTACAGAAGATCTTTATGAAACCCTGCAGTGTGAAGACAAAAAAAAGATAATTCAATATATTTTCAGTTGAGTCAAGATCTCTGGTTTACTGAGGTGAATGTTTTGAAAACAGAAAGTGGGAATCAGGTCGGAATCTGTTCAGCTTATCATCTGAAATTTTCTGACTCTCAAATTTTCATGTACTGTATACATGAAATAATACACAGAAAATGCTTTTTGGGTCTGTACAGGTACAAGATCAATAAAATGCAAACATATAAATGTAAATTTTTGGATATCATTGGCTTAAAAGCACACGTTTGTAAATCCAATCGTGATTTTACAGTTTAACCGTAAAAATTCAGAATTAAAAGAAATAAGATTTGTTGTGTTATGATTTGGTTTGGATAACACATCAGGACGTTATGTACTTTAATGCAATCACTGTTCAGTTTTAAAGATAACCATAAATAGGGACGTGTCTTTCAAACAAAACTTTTTGACAAATTGTGCATGTTGTTGTTTCATGCAGCTTTTACACCGATTGCTCAAATTTCCACTTCAGTCGTATTTATGGAGTGAACAGTGACTAGTGCCAAGGCTTCTGCAATAGACAACAAGGCATCCATAAGGGTTCTACATTTTCACAAGGACACAGCCGTATTTTAGTATCGTCAGAGCTGTAGATGTAGTCATGCTTTAAGCATACAGTTTAAACAGAACTTTATACCAGCTTAAACCAGTTTCAGATATTGTGGTTTATGTGGTTTGAAGAATAAATTGTTTTTCATTGTTTATCTTCTGTTATTTCTGAGCTTCTTCATGCAGTGCAGCATTTGTCTCCTTTAACTCTGTGACTGCTTGTTCTGTTAATTGAATTTTTGCAAATTCAAACTTAGGAAATTTAAATGCTTAGGACTTAATTGTCCTATTTTTAAATATGAAGGCATTGCTTTTAGCTAAACCAGCTAATATTTCTTAATTAAAATATTAGTAGACTTATAATAATCAAAACAAAGTAACAGTTTCTTTACAGCCATGGCCAAAAGTTTTATATTAATTTTCACAAAGTCTGCTGCTTCAGTGTTTTTAGATCTTTGTGTCAGACGTTACTCTGGTCTACTGAAGTATAATTACAAACATTTCATAATTGTCAAAGGCTTTTATTTGACAATTACATTAAGTTTATGCAAAGTGTCAATATTTACAGTACAGTGTTGAGCTTTCTTTTTCAAGACCTCTGCAGTTTACCCTGGCATGCTGTCAATCAACTTCTGGACCACTTCCTGACTGATTGCGCAGCCCATTCTTACATAATCAATTCTTGGAGTTTGTCAAAATTTGTAGGTTCCACAAGTTCTCGATGAGATTAAGGTCTGGGGAGTTTCCTGGACATGGAGCCAAAATTTCGATGTTTTGTTCCCCGAGCCACTTGGTTATCACTTTTGCCTTATGGTGAGGAGCTCCATCATGCTGGAAAAGGCATTGTTCATTACCAAACTGTTCTTAGATGGTTGGGAGAAGTTGCTCTCTGAGGTTGTTTTTGTACCGTTCTTTTTTCTTGGCTGAGAATCACACATCACTACACATGCGCTGCACATGAATGGTCTCAGGATGCTCTACTGTTGGCATGACACAGGACTGATGGTAGCACTCTTGCATAATTTTAGTCCCATCCCTTCAGCATTTTGTATAGATTTTTATTTTATGTTCTATTTATTATTTTATTATAACATTTATTATTTATTTCATTTTAAACAAATTTTATTCAATTATTTAAAACAACAGGTGTGATTGTTTATCACATTTAGTCACTAGCAGTCAATTATCAGTAGAAAAAAAACTAACTTAGACTCTTTCCTTGAATCAGATTTACACCCAGTCAATCAAGGCTCTTCAGCCTGAGGCCGTCAATACCGATCTTTCCACATGTATCTTTACTTTAAACACCAAGGTCACTCATACACTCTCCCTCTAGAATTATTGGCACGCTTCAGGCAGAATACGTTTTCCCATAAGAAGAGTTTTTGTGTGTAATCGCATTTTCTCTTAAAAATATAACAAAAATATTGACTTCTCAAAAGCAAAATAAACAATATAAATCTCTCAATCCCTGGAAACTCTACTTAAGGCATTGACCAAGCATGACTTACTTTTTTTTTTGCATCTAAAGTAGTAAACTAACATTTCAGTTAAAAATTAAATTATATTCAATCAGGAGCCTCTTCTTTTTTTTTTATTAAGTCTTTCCTGTGATCAAGCCACAGACCCTGTTTATTATTAAGCGCCTCTGAATCATGTTCTGCTGAATTTCATGTCCCTTAACATTTGGTGAATATGGGAGCGTCTACAACAAGAGTTTATGCATCTGTATAATGATTTGAACCACAACTGGGCGTGGTCTAAACTTGAAGGATGTCTTGTTTTCTTTTTTAGGAACACTAAAAAACACACAAAAAGCAGATTCACCACCTCAGCTGGAAGCCTCAGCTTGAGACATTTGAGACATTGAACCGATATTTTGCAAGAAATTTGTCTCGGCATATGAGCAACCGAACCGAGCCAAACCAAACGCCGGCTAAGTTGCGCATATACCCAGGAGCCGTTCAAAACTTTGTGTCAGTGAAAAGTCAAACGAAGCATTTTCCCATATTTTTTTTGCACTTTGTGTACGATTTAGTGAAGACACAGCACCATGGGGCCCAGGAATGTTATCAAGGACGGTAGCAAGAAAAAAAGGGAGCCACATTCAGTTTGGTTTTTAAAGCATCTGGTGCCAAGAGGAATCATAAATTAGGGTTAAGTGAGGCTTAATGTCTATTTATTTCATATTTTACTTCATTTACATGTCTTTTCTATATGTTTTAATTGTTTTTATTTGCAGAAATATAATTACAGTATAGTGTTGAAAATATTAGTAATATTTTTGGGTGGCTGGAACGTATTATCTGCATTTACATTATTTCCTATTAGAAAATGTGTTTCTCAATACAAAGTTTTGACATAAGAAATCGTCGCTGAAACTAATTAAATTCATGTGCCAAGGTATGGCTGTAGTAGTTTATTATAATAAAGATAGATAGATGGATGGATGGATTAATGTTTCTTTGTCTTCATAGAGATTAATATCAGACAGGCTTAAAGTCCTCCTGCTCGCACAACCTTTCTGTTGCTTCCCACAGGGGGGACATTACCAAAACCTTAACCATAGGTGGCAAATAAAGTACAAGTACTTCATTACTGTACTTCAGTATTTTTTTCATGTATTTGTACTTTAATTGCATTTTATTTTTAGTATGCGATACATTTTTTTTTTTTACCTCTAAGTACTACATTTTATGATGAAAAACCTTTACTCTCACTCCTCACATATTAAATAGACACTTGTTACTTTTTAGATGACAATCACCCAAAAGTGCATTCATGTTCTAGTCTAAACATTATCATGGACACTGTCACTCACACCATTCCTTGACCTAAGCTGGCCCACATGGGAAGGACAGGATCAAAACAATTCCACCAAACCTAGTTTACAGAAATGACTGGCAGGTCGGTATGAAAGCACAGTTTGCTTAGTGCACCAGAGTGATTGACGGTTACCTGGGCAACGGATCCCGCCACAGGTCTCTTGGCTGCAGATTCTTCTGGCACCTTTTTCAAACAAAAGTGATCTAGCTAACAAGTTAACATACTGAGCAAAAGAGTTGTAAACTCTCACACATTTAAGCCACTAACAGTGCTCCTTGCCATTCTTTTAATTAATGCCAAATCTTATTGCAGTGAGTCATTGTATCATATCCAAGGTCTCCGTTCCATTAGCTTCAGTAACTTAATAATCTCTCAGTTTAAATTTTTTCATCTGCCTTTGTGAAAAAAAAAACAAGGTACATTTCTCTGGTTGATTTATTTTTTTTATTTTACAATATATTGCTAACAACTGCAGCACTGACTATTAAAAGCTGAAATATTACATTTTTACAAAGTTAATCATATATTTATTTTTATCACCTAAAAAGCCACAGCTCCCTTGAAATAAAACGAGAAGCTTGGTAAAGCGACTGCTTGCACTGCTGTAAAGTGTCTCTTCTTCATCCATAAAACTCACCAAGGCTGAAGGTTATTCATCATTCCTGCTGTAATGTAATTTGTCTAAAATCTTATGCAGTGTTACTCCCTTCTGTCCAGTCGTGTCTAAAACACTTGGTTAAATCAATGATTTAACAAAAAATTTTTAAATGAACTGAATTAAAACATTTTTTATCTCTTATAAAGCCTACAAGGTTTCCTGAACTTGTAAAGGATCTGAATTGTTTCTTCATTTAAATTCATTCAAATGTATTCAATCGTTATTAATGTACAGTATACTTTTGTTCTTCCTGGAGTACTTTTACTTTTGTACTTAAGTCGGCAAAAACACAGTATTGGTGCTGGGTTTTTGTATACATATAATGCATAAAATGTGTGAGAAAGAAGCTACTTCTGAAGTTTATGCAACATGGAAGTGACCAATCTCGCTTCTCTAAAAATTTCAAGTTGCTAACTTCAGCTGTTTTGGAGAGATGATTTTATATGAGAACCCTCCCCCCCCCCAAATATTTATATTTCTGTATGAGTATTGATGCAAAAATTTATATCAATTTAAGCGTCTAAGCGTCTAGAAGCATATGACCTTTTTATATTGTTGCTTAAATTAAAGCATTCTGTGCAAAATTAAGTATTTTTCCCCCTAATTACTAACAACAGTGGTTTTGTTTAAATGCTCCTAATTAGATACACACGTTATGTTACGTGGCCATAAGAATCTGTAGTGTCTGTAACCATGTCAAATTCATATTTCAATATCTTTTTTGCATTTTAAAATAATAAATTTTTCAGGTTTTTGTCTTTTCAATTCCCACCTCTGTTTGCATGTTCTCTTTGTGCACGGTGGGTTTCCTCCGGGTTCTCTGGTTTCCTCCCACAGTCCAGAGACATGCAAATTAGGCTGATTTTGAAATTAACCCTGTAGTGTGTGTGAATGAGTGTGTGAGTGAGTGTATGTGTGTGCCCTGCGATGGATTGGCACCCTGTCCAAGGTGTACCCCGCCTCGTGCCGTAAGTCTCCTGGGATAGCCTCCTGGCCCCTGTGACCCTGAATACAGGATAAAGCGGTATAGATGATGAGTGAGTCTTTTCATGTGAAATCTAAATTGGCCAAGATTCATCTGAATGACAATTTGAATTAGTTTTAAATTAAAAAAAAGGTTATGGACACTACATACATAAAAGGGCATAAAATTGTATTTAGCAAATGTGTTTCTTTTTATCTTATAAAAATATAAATGTGTATGCATATTTACAAAAAATGAAGCATGGATCAGGAGATAAGAGGCATGAATTCAATTCAATTATTCAATTCAATTTTATTTGTATAGCACTTTTAACAATTGTCATTGTCGCAAAGCAGCTTTACAATCAAAATAATTATTTAGGTTTGTATGGAATGTGAATGTATGAATCAAAATGGTCAGATAGATGAGCAAGCCGAGGGTGACAGTGGCGAGGAAAAACTCCCTGAGATGGTAATAGGAAGAAACCTTGAGAGGAACCAGACTTCACAGGGAACCCATCCTCATATGTTATGAAAAATTATGTTATGAAAATTCCCTTTTTTACCTAGATGAGACACTTTTTTAAGTAGATTTTAGAGCATGGACTTGAAACTGTAAACTGAAGTGGTACTTCTACTTGTTGTGTAGTTCATTTTTTGGCAAGCACTTGTACTTTCACTAAAATATTGAGTTTGTGTGTTTCAACCACCTCTGGGATTTAATATGTTGCTCTGAAAACTTTTTTTTTCTAAAATGCCTTGTGTTTTTTCAAGGTAGCAACACATTAAAATTCAAAAGAAACAGGACTGAAAGATTTGGGAGGTTGGAGACAAAGCTAGGCAGTTTGGAGGAGGTGACCAGATCCCTGCATGCTGCACCAAACAAATCAGAAAAGCATCTGCAGAACTCATACAAGCTGCACTCGTATGAAACCTGGAGGAATTTAAGGAATCGCGTCTTAAGATAAAGGACAGCGATTACAGAATTACATTTTATGTCTGTATTGTCTCACCATTCTGTTTTGCACAATGACAATTAGGCAAAAGTGGTAATAACCTCGTTTCTTTTGAGCTGATTATCTTAGACTTGTTGGAGGAAGTTCACCAAGGGACACGACTAGGGAACAATCAACACAGCTGTCGCAGCAAAGCCTCAAAGGATGGAAAAAGAAAAGGGCTTTCATTTCTTTAAACATCTTTGATGTTGTTATATTTAAGCAGAGATTTTGACAGCATTTCACGTGTTTAATTTCCTCAAACCAGCTAGTACAGACCTATATTTATGCCCTATCTTCCAAGAGATCACAAGTTTGAATCCCGGTAATGACACAACCGTTTATAGCCGTGAGACCTGGGAAGTAAATTGGCCGTGCTCCCAGGAGTTAAACTTTAATCATAGAAACAATAGACAATCAATTTAAAAACCGCATTTTGTATTTACTTGGGTTATCTTTGTGTAATATTAAAGTTAGTTTGATGATCTGAATTATTTAAGTGTGACTAATATGGAAAATAATAAAAATTCAGAAAGCGACAGAACTTAACCTTTATTAACCTGTTTAAAAAGGAGTTTAACCGGGGAGCTTTAAACTTTTAGCCAGTTTCCTGGAACTACCAAGTGTTTTCTTTTTATAAAAAAAATGTTTTTTCATTAGTTTGGTCCTTTATTCAGGTGAGATCAGGGAAATCACAATTATATTATTGACTGAGAAACGTGGTCTCTGAGATGGTCTTGTTTATCTTCTAAATGAATCGACTCATCTTTACGTGAATTCATTCACCTGTAAGTACATCGCCTCACCTGCAGGGAAGTGATTTAAACACACCATAAGGTTTAAATGTCACAATTACCAACACCATCCAAGCCAGTTTCTCCATGTGTGCTCATAACCTCGAGCCTCTATATATAGAGCATAACTCAGTGTATCACCTGTAAGGGTCTCCATATATTTTTGTATTACAGAGGAAGTGCTTCAAATGGTGAACGTATGGCCTTCAAATCACGGGTAAGTGCTCTTAATGTTCAACATAACTGATGAACTTGTTTGCACGAAACACAATCAGGGAAGGTTGAAGGTTATTCCTTACATGCTCTAAGACACGTAATTTTATTACATGAGTGTATGGTCCATTAAATGAGACCATGACCCAACCAGTCATGAGTAAATGGAATGAACACATGCGATTGGTACAATTTGGGGTTCGATAATACCCTTTTTTTTTAAAGAAAACTTGGAACATTCACATGGCATCTGGTTGAGACTAGAGGTGTACTGCTGACAACATGTATAATGTATGGAACATTGAACATGCATGTGTACAATGTAAAGAGCTGAAAAATAACATAATAAGTGATATGACTGATGGTGCAGTGGGGCCTCAGGGGTTTGGGGCTCTGGGTTGCTAATCAGGGTTGGTGGTTTGAGCCCTGCCACTGCCAGGTCGCTACTGTTAAGGCTCTTAATCCAATGCTCATATAATCATTGCAAAGGGAAGTGGTATATAAATCATAAACTCAGCACAAATTAACCTTTATTGTATGAACATTATTCAAAGGACAACAATTATGCATCAATTATTTTCATCATTTTGGACAGTCATACGTGTCTCTGTTGTGTGTGTGCATCAACATTTTTTTCATTTTTAAGCCATTTACATAGAACACATGCATATTTAATGTCACATACATTATAAATGTTGTCAGCAGTATTTGATACGTTATCTGAGCCAGTTCAGATGTACACCTCTAGTGTCTACCAGATGTCATGTGAACATTTCAAGTACATTTCAAGTATGAACAAAAGCATATTGTCAACGCTCAAATTGTACAAATTGCATGCATTTATTCCATTTAATAATTTTTATGTCCATTCATGATTACAGAGGGTGCCGGTTGACTGTTCCGGGCTTGTTGAGCGAGATAGGTTTTGTAATTGAACCGAAGCTAAAAGCAGAATGATCAGGGCTTATTATTGTGACACATTCTATTACAGTTTCCCAGAGTGCAACAGTTGCAGAGTTGGACTGGCTGGGTCATGGTCTCATTTAAGGGACCATACAGTCATGTAATAAAATTACGTGTCTTGTAGCATGCAAGAAATTACCTTCAACCCTCCCTGATTGTGTTTTTGTGCATACTAGTTCATCAGTTACGCCGAACATTAAGAGCACTTACCCGTTAATTGAAGTCAATATTTTCACTGATTTATATGAGTCGGTTCCCTTTACAGTAGAGTTGATTCTTTTACAATTTAGTTGATTCACTCAGAAGATGACCAAGACCACCTCAAAGACCACGTTACTCAAACGATGATTGGATCTAAGTGGGATTTCCCTGATCTCACCTGAATAAACAACCAAACTGATGATAAAACTTGTGTTCTGTCAAAGGGAAACATTTGGGTTTTCCAGGTAGCTGGTTAAATTTTTATAGCTTCCCAATTATACTGCTAAATGTCTTTAAAATGAGTTTTAAATAGACTGCCCTGGAATGCCCCTTTGCTAATGTACATTTTCTGAGCGGATTAGAACGCAGAAACTGAAAATGGCTGGGGGAAAAAATATGCACTTTTAACCTATGTATGTTCGGGACAATATAAGGCATTTTCCACCCATTTTTTGTGGCTTTTCCAACCTATATTCTGTCAAACAAAACAAGCGAATAAAAAGGGATTTTGGCTTAATGGTTAGCACAGTGGCCTCGCACCTCCAGGGTCGAGGGTTTGATTCCTGTCTCGGGTTTGTATTCATAGTTTTTGCATGTTCTCCCGGTGCTTGGTTGGTTTCCTTTGTGTACCCCGGTTTCCTCCCACAGTCCAAAGACTAGCAGAATAGACAGATTGTCTGTAGTGTGTGCAAGTGTGTGTGCCCTGCAATGGATTGGCACCCCATCCAGGGTGTATCCCACCTTGTGCCCAAAAATACTATATATTTTACTGACTCAATTTTGTATTTCTTATTCCCTCGGTGATCCCACAACAATAACTCTGCCCTGGTCTTGAGAAACTAAAACAGCCCAAACCATGATGCACAATCCACCACGAGCATGCTCTGTCCTCAGAAAATTATCCCGCAGGTGTTGTGGACAGATCCATGAGGTCTACTGTGAACAAAAACATACTGCCTAGTGAATTCTGAAGATATGAATTTAAACAACTGTACAACATTGTTATGGCCGATTATAATCTTGATGTTAATAATAGTGAGGCTTTATATCTTTGTTCTCATCTATTGAGTTAGAAGCTGAGCTGATTGGATTTGTAGAAAAGGTCCACAGTCCTGATGCACTGAACAAATAAACACTCCACTTAATGATAAGTTCTCAGTGCCATGGTAACATCTCTGTTTTTCCTGATGATTTAAAATGAAAGATCTCAGGTTTTGCAACCTCTAACACGAACCTCAACCTCTAACACAAAGCCCAACATCTAACACTAACCCAAAACTCTAAAAACCAACCCCAAACTCTGATACTAACCCCAACCTCTAGCACTAACCCAACCTCTAACACTAACTCCAACCTCTAGCACTAACCCCAACCTCTAGCACTAACCCAACCTCCAACACTAACTCCAACCTCTAACACTAACCCCAACCTTTAGCACTAACCCAAACCTTTAGCACTAACCCAAACCTCTACCAATAACCCCCAAACTTTAACACTAACTCAAACTTTTAACACTAACCACAATCTCTAACACTATCCCAAATTCCTGACACTAACCCCAACATCTAACACTGACCCCTACCTCTAACAATAACCCAACCTCTTGCACTAATCCTAACTCTGACACTAATCCCAATTTGCAAAAATAGCCCAATCCCCTAATAATTATCTAAAACTAACCCTAAACTCTAACACTCCACCCTACCTAACCCAATTGTCTATCAATATCCCCAACTTCTAACAATAACCCAGGCTTTAACCCCAGTGTCTAACTCTAACCCCTATGTCAAACACTAAACCCCACCTCTAATCTCAACCTCAATTTAATACTCAACCTCTAACAGCAACCACTAATCACTAATATACAAACATGTCCCCAAACTCTAACACTGTTAACAATGGAAAAATAAAAGTTTTTCTCAATCTAGCAACCTCCCCCTACTCCCTACACAAGCTGGGCCTTCCCTGCTTAGAGCAGTTACCAGCTTTTGTTATGTAGATTAAGGTTATTACATCCCCTCAATGACCCCCCCAGCCAGAATTTACACATTAAACGTAGCTCCACAGCCTACACTGTTTCCAATGCTATTCACGGTTATAATGAAATAACAATCATGTCTTGTAGACTACAGTAAAAGAGAAAACCAAGCTGATTGGAGTTGTGAAAAAGGTGCACAGTCCTGATGCACTGAGCAAATAAACACTTCACCTAATGATAATTTCTCAGCTAAAATGCCATGGTAACATCTCCTTAGCCTTTCCATGTTACCTGCACCCTCTGAGAGTCACTCTGACCTCAACACTATCCTGTATCCGTTTAACAATAAACCCAACCATTAACATTAACCTTAACCGCTAACATTGACTCCAGCACCTAACATTAACCACAATCTTTAACCTTAAAACATTATCCATTCCCAATCTCTAACACTAAACCCAACCTCTAATACTAGCGAAGAAATGAGTACCAGATTCTAGATCAAAATCTTGATAAAGCAAGCAGGCCAACAAAACAGACATAAAAGTATAAACTTTAATACACTTTTGGAAAAAAAAGGTCTGGAAATCACTTAAAAAACATCACCAGCTACAAGAAACTGTTCTTGTACAAGATACTGTTTACCATCCCCCGAGCCAGCCAACCAATTTAACAATTTTACACCCCCTTTTGAAGGTGAGAGCCATCACCCAGTCCATTTGACATCTGTCACTCCTCACCCCTCATCTTTAAAGACAGGATCTTCTTTGTCTTTCGGCTGTTCCCTTTCAGGGGTCGCCACAGCGAATCATCTGCCTCCATCTAACCCTATCCTCTG
>JAOTRS010125736.1:0-14559 GCA_028565755.1 Dinotopterus cunningtoni
CCAGAAATTTCATTACAAATCCCAGTTTGCCTTGAACACCTCTCATAATATATATATATATATATTAGAAATACTTAGATTAGCTTGCAAAAGCAAGTGTGAAATGTCTAGTTTCGTCAATGTAGGCATAAGCCAACCCTTAAAAAGTATCAAGCATGAATGAATTGAATTTTTAGATCTAGGAAAGCTATATTTTTTGTCTAACTAAGACTTTTTAAATGGCCACAATGTGGGCCAATCATCAACTCATCTACAAACGTGACGTTGATCCAACACAAATTTCACTAACTGGGTAGAAACCACCTGCTGATTCACCAAAAGTGCAGCCAAGCAGCTCAACAGCCATTCGCACTAATTACTAAATAAACAAATGCATTGCAAACAAAGCCTGTCCAAACCTTCAGACAGGGTTACATTTTGGAAGCATGGTTATAGGGTGCACAACAACATACTGTTTACACAGTATAACTATATAATTGGGCTTAGACCATTCAGACCATGTTTTGTGTCCTTTCTTTGTGACCTTTCCATGCCAGGCACTGCAGGTCTTTGTACTAAGCTCTGTAGAGGCATGAAATGTCAGTCTCTCATTAACTTTCATCATCGCCACTAGTCTCTGAATCCATTCTGTCAGCTGGGTATTATGTACATTCTGTCATAAACAACTAGTCTTATAGCCACAATGCTCTGCTACTACAAATGTAGCACAGTGCTTCTCCCCCCCATCTGCTAATTCCTTATTACATTTTCTTTTCCACCAATGTTCTTTCCAGCTGAACAGATCCATCTCAGTCCATTAGTGAGTGCAGATAGGAAACCAGTGACTGTGTCTGCGCTACCGGCTGGCTAGTCACCCACATCCTGCATTAATAGCTGGAATTGTGTCAAACGGAACAAAGCAGGACACATGCTCTAATTATCACCTGTGGTTGCAGGTAAAAAGTCACTTTAAATGTACCCTAGTAATGATTTTTTTTACCTACATTTTGGGGAAAAGACTACAGAGAAGACCTACAGTATTTCAGCCTAAATAACATGCAAAATTAGATTTTTCTGTTGATAATTATCTTATGACCTTCCTGTCCATCCCTTTACAGAGGATGATCTTGACACTAAGCAGTGAGTTTGAAGTACTTATGCTAAGTAACCATGGTGCCTGATTACACTACTCCATTATGATTATTACATCAAGTCTTGGAGCATACTGATGTCATGAAATGTGAGGAGACTTCCATGGGTCTCTTGATTGCTCTCGCCCAGCTTGCAGCATTTAGTATTTATGTAATCTGGAAATGACTTGAATATGTAAGTGATAAAATTTTATTGTAATTTTGAATAGACATCTAATAAAAAGGTGAGAAATGTATGAGGAACTGTAGAAATAAAGAATGGAAACAATATTTGTGTTCTTGACCGACAGCAGTGGGACTAATGTGTTCTTCTTTTGTAGCCCATTTGACTCAAGGTTTGATGTGTTGTGCTTTTCTGCTCAGTATGATTGTAAAGTAAAGTTACAATAGCCTCCTTATCAGCTCAAAACTGCCAACAAGTATAGGTGTAGTGTTGCCAAAGCACACTGGAACAATCCGCATCCACTAAGTGAGAAGGAACAATATTCACAATCTGATTGAAATTTCTAAACATTTTTGTATGCACTTGAAGATCCATTCATTGTTTCATTTTCTTTACTGCTTATCCTATATATGCTCAAGGGAGATCAACTTAGGAATGAGGAAATCAACTTAGGACTGAGGAAACCCACAAAGCATGGGGAGAACATGCAAACCGCATGCACACAGATCTACTGCAGGAAACAAACCCTAAACCCTGGATGTGCAAGGCCACAGTGTCGCCCCTGAAAATCCAATCATACAGCAAAGTGTATGTCATTCAAGATATCCAACAAAATCCCTAAAAATGAAAAAAATTTTTAGGTGTTTTTATTGGTTCACAATTTCAGCTTAAGTTATGTTGAAAAGTTAGTACTCCCTCTTTTAATTTTAAGTGTTTGCTTGCAAATAAAATCATCTGATCACAGTAGGTCTTAGTATTAGGCAAATACAACTTACAAGATGAACAAACATTAAATTTTCACCATATTCACTTATTTATTTAACCAAAATGAAGCCAAAATCTAAAAACATGCAAGCAATACTAAGTACCCCATACAGCTTCCACCGGATTTAAGAAGGTATGTTGCAGCCAGTTGTTGCTAATCATCCGAAGTTTTGGCAGTTTGCTGGTCTGGAGCTTTTGGGTGTGTGTTAACACAGTGCCAAGAAGGAAAGGCATAAGCGTTGCTGCACATAAATTTGGAAAGGGTTATAAAACAATTTTCAAACAATTTGAAACCAGCATTCTACAGTGTAATTGTATAATTATTTACAAGTAGAAAGCATTTAAGACAGTTGTTAATCTTCCCAGGAGTGAACGTCCCGCACGCCACAAGGTCAGACCATCCAACACTCAAAAAAAAACTCCAAAAAAAAAAAAAAACTAAAAAGCTACATCTCAGAACTCACAGGCCTTAGAAGAAGACAGAACAATATGGTTTCTTTGGCAGGGTTGCCAGGTGAAGCCTCTTTTGTCTAAAAAGAACATGGAAGACTGGAATCTCAAGACTGAGATTCGCAAAAATGCATCAAGCCACAAGGCTTCTGGAACAATGTCCTATGGACAGATGAGACCAAAGTGGTGGTTTTTGGCCTTAATGCCCAGTGCCATTTTTGGCAATAAACAAACAGCATTTCAGCAGAAACACTTCATATCCACTATCCACTATCAAGCACGATGATCGAGGGGTGATGATTCAGGGTTTTTTTGGCAGCCACAGGACCTAGGCACCTTGCAATCATTGATTTGGCCATGACCTCCTCTATATATCAGAGTATTCTAGAGGCAAATGTGAAGGCATCTGTCCAAGAGCTGAAGCATGATTGAAATTGTAATAATACATGTAACAATATAGTGATCTGTAGCACACCAGTACAGTAAATCTACATCAAAATAGCTGAAAAAGAAAAGAATCACGGTTTTGGAATGGCCTAGTCAAAGGCCAGACCTTAACCCAGTTGAAATGCTGTGGTGACCCAACCCCATCAACCCAACTGAAATGTTGTGGTGGGATCCTACGAGAGTAAATACCCAAAACGTAAATGAACTGAAGCAATGTTGCAAAGGAGAATTGGACAAAATTCCTCTACAATGACTTGAGAGACATTAAATTATTACTTCAAGTGAAACTAAAGCTGCTAAAGGTGGATCTGCAAGCTATTGAATCATACTGCCTACAGTACATGGTTTTTTTTTGGCTTAATTTTTGTTACAGAAATAATGGCAAAAACTTTGAAAAACGTTACCCTGCATTTGGCCAAAACTGTGTGATTAGTGTGATCACCCGTTGTGATCGGATGATTTTTACTATGCTTTTCAACAAAAGACATAGATTTAAAAGAGGGGATAATAACTTTTGAACATCACTGTACATTAAGTAACATGCCAGAAACCACCCTGAAAAGTTCCAAGTAGCCTTTCAGCAGCACAGTGAATATAGCTGGGTTGCTAACTAACCATGCCCAGTTCAGACAAGCTAACAGGTTGGTTCTACCTATGCTAGCCAGCTAACTAGCATTGATGACAACGATAATACTCCAGAACACAGAGCATCTGAAGTTAGTGGAGACTATCCAGAGATTATCTCTAATTATCTATGGCTATAACATTCACGCTCTGACAAGTGGATATGAGCCACAACTTGACATAGGTGCACGCCGGTACACATTTAGCACTACACTTCTCCCATCAAGGTCTTTACACCTGGTTAACTGAGACTCACTGGGTGCTTTTTTCTCTTGATTCTAAACATTTAACTGAAGCTCATGATCCTGTATCTGCATGATATTATTCATTGTATCTCCGCTTCATAATTACCTGTTGTAGCTGGTGTATAAGTGTTTCTATTAAAGAGGTTGGTAAGTGTGTATGATGAAATCCTTTACATCATAGAGCATTAAAAGTATTACTGTTGTATAAATTCACAATTCAGTAGCTGTGGAAAAAGGTTTCAATAATATGAGAGCATCTTGTGCAAGCTTAGTGTTTTCATTTAGGAAACAAAGAGCAATCATTTCTATTATTGAAATAAAGAGGATTTATGACTACGGGTGAATAGTGATTTATTAGCATGGTGTGTGTAGGGACTAAAGACCACATCACTAATGTCCTGCACCATTGCAATCCATCATCAAGACCCAGTGACCTCTGCAACCCTGCTATACCCCCACCACACAAACACACATTTTTGTTAAACAAGCCATGCAGTGACATTAGCCTTTCTGACCTAATGTTTTTTCTTTCTTTCTTTCCCCCCCCTGTAGCTAGTCTCTTGTCTGACGAGTTGATTTTATCTAAATAATATACATGAATGCATCTGATTGGCTGCAACCAACCATGCCCCAGGATGTGCTGCAAAAGCTGAGTTGGGATCATGTTGGAAAAAATTATTTGCTGAAATATGGGCAATTTTTTCCCCCATTCATCTGTTTTGCTACAGCATTATTGAAGTACTCTGTTCCATCATCTAAAATATTTAGCTGGATCCAAATTTGATTGTAATTTTTTCCCCCAAATCTTTGTAACTCACAATACCAGTAGCTGACAGAGCTGGTCCATAAGAGCTTTCAGCAAAATGTTAAACTCCATAAAGTCCTGACTCATTAACCTCCAGAATTACAATTTCATCTAGTGGTCAAAAATGGGAAGTGCTAATCGACATCTATGGAGTGTTCGCATGTGTTTTGTGACTGGATGTTGCTATTCAGCCATGTTGATGGTCCAGCTATACTCACTCACTCTCTCACTCATCTTCTAAACCGCTTTAGGTCACGGGCCCCTGGAGCCTATCCCAGGAGGCTTAGGGCACGAGGCAGGGTCCACCCTGGACAGGGTGCTGATCCATCGCAGGGGACACACACACACTCACACACTCATTCGCACACTATGGTCAATTTGGAAATGCCATTTAGCCTAACCTGCATATCTTTGGACTGTGGGAGGAAACCAGAGTACCTGGAGGAAACCCACCAAGCACGGGGAGAACATGCAAACTCCATGCACACAGAGACGGAAATCGAGCCTGGCCAGGAATCGAACCCGGAACCTGAAGGTGCAAGGCGACAGTACTAACCACTACACCACCGTGCCGCCTGGTCCAGCTATGTTGTAATTTTAATATTATTCAAAATGAATAAATGTGATTAGTAGTGAATTTAACATTAAATAAACCAAAAAGAGTGGAACAGACAAACAACAGGTTGGCAGATTAATTCTCCCTACTTGACATTATAACTTTATGATTTGCATTTATTTACAATATAAGAACAGGTCAGACATCTTTCTACTGCATTAAATGTTCAGATGTTTAAAAATATAAAAACTCAGACAGAACGATGTCAACCACAGACCCTCATGTTACAGTAAATATTGATCAAGCCAATATAAAATATTTATTGATCAAGTCATTTCCACCTGGATCTGCAGTCTGGGTCCACCTCACTAAGAATTCTTTAAAAAATATTTATGTCCCTCTGCTGGGACCATCATTACATGCAACATTTCTCCGATATTTTAGCTTTTATTGACATCAAACTAGTAATAAAACAGAATAAATAAAATCTCAGCAGTCCAGGAAACAGACTGCCAGAAGTGTATCAATGCCATATGGGCCAAGTCCATTGCAAACACTGTATAGCTGCCCCATTTTCACTTCTGATTAACATTCTGTTTAAAAATACTCTTTGGCTACCATACTCTTGGCTACTATTATAAGCACCAATTCTCTAATCTAATGAGTTTCCATGTTAGACAAATAGAACCTGAGCCATCAAAACCATCCCAAGACCAAAAGACCACATCACTAAAGAAAGGAAAGGAAAAGTGGGATTATTAAGTAGATAATGTCTGCACATAAAAATACATGTTAAATAACTCTTATGCTGGCAGCAAGGTGGCGTAGTGGTTAGCCCTGTGGCCTCGCATTTCCAGGGTCAAGCATGTTCTCCACGTGCTTGGTGCGTTTCTTCCCGGTACTCAGATTCCCTACCAAAGTCCAAAGACATGCAGATTAGGCTAACTGGTGTTTCCAATTTCCCCATTGTGTGTAAATGTGTTGTGTGCTCTATGATGGATTGGCACCCCATTCAGACTACTCTACTCATGTAGTGCTCGAGTCCCCTGGGATAGGCTCCAATCTCTTTACCCTGTACAGGATAAGCGGTATAGAGAGTGAGTAAATCATTTTCTTTCTTATGGAAATTCTGAAGAAAATAACTTTTGCACTTTTCCAATGTTTAAGGTTTTCTACACTTTTTGTTTTGCTTTTGAGATTTTGTTAAAAGTCGGATTAATGATAGATACTACCTCAAACACACTTGAAAACCAGTGATAGCAAGCTGTAAGATGATTGTGATTGTATGTAGTCTACGCTTAACTGCCTATTACTGGTTACTAATAATTAATACCAAGAACAAATAAATGAAGTCTGTGATTGGCTTGCAGATATAGAGGTTGTCCTTTCTACCCTTTCACAAAACGTGGTCAGTTATGTTTCTTTTAATTATAGGCGATAGATGGCTAGGTCATTGTCTGGATTGAGTGATTCAGTGATGATCGGGGTACATCAATCACCCTTCACTCATCTGCTTAATTACCAAAAGCAGGCCAAGACAGACGGTCTCTAGCCTGAGCTCAGAATTCTCAGAAATTTCAGATGATTTCCTTGTAATTATATTCAAGCTAACAGCTTTCTGCCTCTGAGTTAATGACTCTGCAAAATAGGTTAATATAATACTGTATGCCTCGCTCCTTCAGACCCACTGCTGACAGTGATTGATTATTTCAGTGAGAGAATGAGAAAAAAAAATGTGACTGAGTGAGAGAAGAAGTGTCTGGAGAAGAAATTGATTAGTGGAAATAATGGCTTTGTGGTAGGTCCAACTGGTGAAATACATAAGAATCTCATACAATATTAAGGGAGACTATGGCTCTTGGGCTTTCTTGTGGCACTGTAATGGTGGCTTGCAGCATGCATTAGTTATCATCACAAATGATAAGGTGATTAATATTCCCACTATGAGTGAATGTGTCAAAACATATTGTAATACTTTATTGTAAAAAATTTCAGAGGTCATGCACTGCGGTTCCATGTTTTAATTGTTACAGTTGAATCTGGATTTTTTTTTGCTGTTCATATTAATAATTAATGTTATTTATTAATTGTTCTTCCCGTTTTTTCCCACTTTCATCAACTGCCAGTTTCTACCCACTCTACGCTCTACATTATTGCACTAAAGCTAGTAATCAAAGCTAGTACATGCTTCCTACAAGACACGAAGGTTAATTTTTTCCATTTACTGCTCAAGCTATGCCAAAGGGCAGCATAACACACTCAGAAGAAAGTGTTATGTCTTTTCATCCACATACATCCACAAGCACATAATTGCCTAGTGTTGCTGTGATTAATTAGACTTTATGTTAACTCACACACAATATTTGTCTGGTTGCTCTTTTGACCACATAATTGTTATAAAAGTAATTCGTGTATGGACCTATGATCTAGTATTACTCAAATGAGGGCAGGTTTCCTTTTGAGTTTAGTTCCTCTCAAGGTTTCATGTCATTGCAGGGTCATTTCCTTTTGTTTTTTTTCCTCGGGCTTGCTCATTAGGAACAGATCGACAAAGCTTATTACTTTAAGTCTTACTATTAAGACTTACTATAAGTCTATTATTTTTTTAATGCAAATTTTTATACAGACTTTTTACTTGTGTAAAACTGCTTTGCAAAGATTGATTAAAAGAAAGTGCTATACAAACAAAATTTTATTGAATTGATTGGCAGGAAAAATATAGAGTAATGTAATTCCCTCACCAAATAAAATACATGCCTCCAATAAAATACAAGCAGTTTTGCTCCCTTAGCTCCCTTATGGTATCATTTGGATTTGAACCTGCTATCTTCTGATAACAGAGTGAACACTTGCAAAGATCATTATATTTTAATAGTTACAATGAAAATCATTCTGATTTATAATCATTTCTTCCATTATTATTTAATTTATATATGTATATAGTTGCAGGTAACATGAATACATTTGTTACTAATGCTTGAGTGCTCTGTAAAAAGAGTACAGGACTTTTACACAAAACACATCTTCGCCTCTTCACATTCCTTTAAACTTCCTTTAAACTATAAAACCATAACTATTAACTATAAATATATTTTAATACTGTATTTAAACCTCTGAGCTTTATAGCTATATTTTGCCCCCTTATTGATATCGGGATTTAACAGTTGTTATCAATGTCCCCATTGCAGGGAACCCAACATCAAGTGTTCTTGTTCAATGAGTTGTGGTTTATAATCCAAAATAAGTAAATAAATAAATAAATACATACATAATTGCTACAAGTTCGATTTTTAGTAGTGATTTCCCCCCATTAAACCATGAATATCTGCAATTAATTCAGTCTATATCCCAAATACTGTATGATTATTATCCACATATTTAAGTCTTCTCCTGACATGAGCATCACCGATTTTCAGAATTTAAAGGCATAGAGCAGAACTTAACAGAGCAGTAATAAAACTTCCATGTTCTTAGAAATAATTCTTTCACCAAGTTCCTATGGTCTTGTATTAATGCATATACTTTAATTTACAGAAAACAACTATGACTATGAGTAGACCATTTCACTGGCTGTCAGTGCTGAATTAACAACTAAGGAAGTGATTTTGGCGTTTCCATGACAGTATGGGTTTATGTTGATTCTGGGGTCACTTAGGATTTGCGTATAAATACATTATTTAATCAGAATGTGGGTTTTAATCTAATGTATGCACAGTGCCAAACTTCCCACTCATGGACAAAAATCTAATGCACAGTAGCAGTTTAAAAGGATCCCAGCATGGTTTGTGGGAGTTATTTTTTTCCAGTTACAAAAACATCTTGCTTTTAGAGAAAATAAATGCTTGGTATGACCTTTTTGGTACATTGCACTTTTTTCCCTGTATCATTTAGTACCACAAATACACTGCCTGGGCAAATAAAAAGTTGTTGTTACAGAAGGGTCATATTCATGGAATGTATCAAACAAAGAAAAATCACTGGGAATAGGTTAAGAACTGTTCAATCCCTTATTAATGCTGAACCATTATCAACTTCATGGATGAAATATAGTCAAAACAAAAAACAAACAAACAAAAACAAACATGAATGACTGTAACCAGAGATCACGTAAACACTTCGTGAAGTTGCATAAAAGTCGTGTAGTCGGATGAGTCCATGACTGACCAGAGTCAGAGTCATTCAGAGTGATGGGTGTGTCAGGGAAAGAAGGAAGAGCATGAAGCGATACATCCATCATGCATAGTGGCCATTGTACAAGCCTCTGGAGGCAGTGATATGATCTGGGGCTGTTGTCTTAGTTGTTTACTGTACATTAAAGTATATGTATTAATATAAGACCATAGGAACTTGGTGTTCTTGTTTGTTTTCTGGGGCTGCTTCAGTTGGTCAAATATCAGCAATAATACATGGCACTAAAATGAAGTCAGCTGAGGTTACCCCATCGATGATTTTTACCCCTGATGGTACAGGCATATTCCAGTACTCAAACTGCAAAAATGTAACAAAAGAGTGTGTTTAGTAATTAAACACATTTAAATTCAAGCGTACTGTGTCGAAATTCCCAAGTTTTTGTTATTAGGCACTACACAGAGAGTTTAAACAGTATTCCTCTGTTCTCTTAAAAATTTCAATTTGCAACAGAATTATCTCAGAGCTTGAGACAAGGGCAGATAATTCTTTAGCAAATTGATTTTTAAGGACACCAAGGAATACTGTCTCAACTTACACAGTCTTTTCCTGACCTTCTAACAGAGCTTATGTAACGAGTACACAGACTTAATTGAGAGAATGGTTTCAGTTGGAATAGGAAATATAATTATGAAGCTGCCCTTCTAAGTGTTTCACATTTTGGAAAAAGTATGTACAGTATACTCGAGCAGAACAAAGCGGAGTAGTATTTTTTATTATTGTTGTAATACATCTATCAGCTTTTCATCATAAAAGGAGGAGCAGATTTGTACTTTCCACTGTGGTGGAGAAATTAAACAGATTTGTTTTTTGTTATTATGGAAAGAAGGGAGTTATCTGCAGTAATCATGCTCTCAGTCGGTCATCAGACCAGCAGTGAGCTTTAAGGGATTTGCAGGCATCCTCTGCATCATAGGCTTTCTCCATTAATCTGAGATACACTCTGGACATTTTGAACAAGAAAAGGCCATTAATTGTTTTCCAACTACCTCATGTTTCACACTTGCTTGATGGAATCTAATACAGTACTAGAAAAACATTTAATTTATAAAGCTATGTCAAACTACAAGAAAAATAAGTTATGCATATGGCAGAGTTATTAATGAATACGAAACAGAAGGATGTTAAATATGAATCTAATAAAAAGTTATATTAAAATGTTTCCCCACATTTTTCCATCTTTGTCTGTTTTCATAATAATAGACATTTATTCAAATGCCATATGCTTAAAACAATAATGCTGTTAGGGATTAGTGTCCTGTTTGGAATCAAGCAGTACTGTGTGTCTGTCTGTGTGTGTGTGTGTGTGTGTGTGTGTGTGTGTGTGTGTGTTCAACATAAAAATCAGCTTTCTTTACACCATGCAACATTGCAAGTATCAAACTAGAAACAGATGAAATTTCACATACTCATCTTCCTCCATTCCTTCATTATTAATGTGGCTTAGACTGTGATGAGGATGCTAGACTCATGTCTCTCTCTCAAATGTAAAGGCATAGAATGACCAACCAGTATCAAAGATCCAGCATTGTTTTCTGACATTGAAATACTTGTATGTATATATAATTTTGTAACTCATTTATTTGCTTCATTAAGTTGAAGTTATAATGTTCTATGAAAGTTATCCGAAAGAAGTGTCTATTTCGAAGCATAGAGAACATTCAGGTATTTATTCACTTCCTAGTCATTTTGAAACTAGACTCCTCCAACTCACTCCTGCAGGTTTGCCTCTGCATGATGTTCAACCTCTGTGACAGATCTACAAATTCTTCAACACCAACCCATTGCTATACACCCTCTGCTGGCTTCCTGTAGCTGCATTTAAAACATTGATGTCAAAGCACCAACCTACCTCAAAGCATTTATCACTCCCCCAACTGCGCCATGTGCCCTTTGATCCGATCCTCTAGCGCTTCTTAACTAGACTCACCCTCCATCATGCTACAAAGACGACACTAGGTGGTGGAGTGAACTCCCTGTATAATTTTTTTGTCTTGCTTTTCATACTAAATTATCTCTCCAATAGAGTTTTTAGACGGATAGAACCGTCCATGATTTATTGAACCAGTCTCAGGAGGTATTTATTGTTTGAGACTTCACATCATTTGTATTTTTATCAGATAAAAAGAAACACATTTGCTACATACAATTTCAGACCTTTTACGAAGTGTCTGTAACTTTTTTGAATTAAAATCTTTCACTGATCTTAATTGTCATTTAGATGAAGTTGGGCCAATTTAGATGTCACATAAAAAGACATAAACCTGAAAGAGTGTATTATTTTAAAATGCTAAATTGTTAAGATATTGCAACATGAATTTGATGCCGCATGTGTCGTTTGATGTCGTTATGGTCGTTAAGCTTTTGGCAAAAATCATCTCTTTTCAATTTAAGCCACACTTTTACAGGACACATGCTTCTAGAATCTTACACCAATTTTATATCAATGCTCATGAAACATAAATAATTCACATTTTGAATTATTGTTGTTAAAAGCAAGACAGTATAACGATGAAAAATTGCCATTTTTGAGGCACATAAACATCTTTCCAAAATGGACTAAATTAACAAATTTTATTGAAGCAAGATTGGTCTTGTTGCATAAACTTCAGAAGTACCTAGTCTGGCACACACACTGTCTGAATTATATGTATAAAATAAATAAACAAATGAATAAATAAAATCAGCAAAAATACTGTGTTTTAACCATCAGTCAGTTTGTACATCAACTGTTGGAGTGTCCATTAGTCGTCCCCTAAGGTTTAGGACATTACAGTAACAGCTGACAAGACCAGATGAAGTAAATGCAACAGTTTTCCTCACACACAGTGCCTGAACTGTGTCATCTGCTTCACCACTGTGCTTACACTTCAGTATCCCACATAGTTCTGTGAATTATATAACATGGTGACCAAACAACATCCAAATCACACATGTCCTATTTCACAGAACAGGGCAGTGGTGGCTCAAATGGTCAAGGCTCTGAGTTACTGATTGGAAAGTTGCTGGTTCAAGCCACAGCACTGCACTCTGACCACAGCTTCCTGACTGGGATATGTGAAAAAATCATTCCACTGCGCTCTAAGGTATAAGAGTGACAAATAATTGCATCTTAACGTGTAAACATTAAGTGACACATACCTGTCATTGATTATTGCTGGAGTGACTGCAATGGCAGCAACAGATGTAAATTCTTTTCCTTTGCTTCACCATTTTCCAAAAACACCTTAAACACATTTAAACTGCTTGAAAATCTGATGGCCATGTGTCCTGCTTTGCTTAAAAGATTCTCACTCTCTCATTCACTCATTGTCTATACCATTTTATTTTGTATGCAGGGTCATGTGGTGCCTGGAGAACATCCCAGGAGACATAGGGCATGAGGTGGGGTACACCCAGGGCAGGGTGCCAATCAATCACAGGGCACACACATACACAATCACATTACAGGAAATTTGGGAATGCCAATTAGCCTAATCTGCATGTCTTTGGACTGTGGGAGAAAAACCACCAAGCATGTGGACAACATGCAAACTCCATGCACAGAGAGGTGGGAATCGAGCCCGGACCCTGGAGTAGCAAGGCAACAGTTCTAACCACTAAGCCACCATGCCACCAGATGTATGTTCAAAGCCTCTAAAATATAGTTATATAGCAGTTTTAATTTCAGATTAAATTTTTTATTTCAGATTAAATATTTTGTTAAAAGAGAACAATAATTTGCCAAAATAAGTAAAAGTCTGTTTTCCTGTTAAAATATTTTTATTGTCATATAATTGTCATGACCGATATTTATCACTGACAGGAAGATATCCAAACATAACATAGTGGGGTTGCGCTGGTGCAGATCTGAAAATTTTTAGTGAATAGTTCAGCTTCAAATAAGTGCTGTTGCATTTTTAGAAAGAAACCAGAAAACCAAAAAAAAAAAAAAATCAAACCTTGAACCCTAGAGCTGGAAGGTGGCAACACTACCCACTCTTCAATCTGTAAACAAAGATTTATGTTTCTGTGTTTATACTATTACTGTCTTCACATACTTTGGTTCCCTTGGATGCAAAGTAAATTAGACCTTATCATGACCACCGTAGCTCCTGGATGTGATTTATAGTATACTTTCAAGTGATGTTCATCTTTATGACACATGCATACAGTACAACATATCCAATTGACATCACATCTACATACTTGTGCATTAATATTGATTTTGTGCCTCAGCTCTTCTGGGAAAGATTTTTACTAGGTTTAAAGAAAATGTTCTTCTCCATGCTCCAGTGAGAGCACTGATGAGGATGTTTATGTTGGGCATTAATGCCCAAGAATGTACAGCTTGAGAAGGGGAGCCTGCTTCAGCGTGACTCGCTCATGGTGGCCTGCTCGCCATGCTTGCAGATTTCAAAATAAGAGTCATAACAAAACAACTCCCTGTTGAACTAATCTGTAATAATTTTATTGGATGTGATAATTGTTAACATTTTAAATTACCTAATAGAGTTCCTGGATTGTCTGCATTTTCACACACACATATAAGTGGTCTAATACACTAGACACACATTTCCCTTATAGCATTTAAGGAAACTTAAAGACTACAAGGTCAGAGTCATTATCTGTTTACCCACAATGTCACCTTTTGCAAATACATTTATGATTCAGGTAATACCCCTTAAAACCATAGGGCTTTTAGTCATTTTCTGTTTTCAATCATTCTTGATTTCAGTCATCAGGGCTCCGAATTGTGCACGTTGGCTTAGTGATTAGCACTGTCAACTTGCACCTCCAGGGTCTTGGTTCGATTCTCAGCCAGGCTTGATTCTCACCTCTGTGTGCATGGAGTTTGCATGTTCTCCCCGTGCTTGGTGGGCTTCAGGTTCTCCGGTTTCCTCCCACAGTCCAAAGACATGCAGATTAGGCAAATTGACGTTCCCAAATTGCCCATAGTGTGTGAGTGTGTGTATGTGTGTGTGCGCTTTGTGATGGACTGCCAGGGTGTACCCCACCTCGTGCCCTAAGTCTCCTGGCATAGGCTCCAGGCTCCCCACGACCCTGAATGCAGGATAAAGTGGTATAGACAATGAGTGAGAGTGAGTAATAATATTTTTATTTTGAGATATCTACATTTTTGTGACTTTATTCCCATATTCCGGTAGTGGTAAAATTAACATGTCATAAAATTAATGATAACCTAC
>JAOTRS010125749.1:0-14558 GCA_028565755.1 Dinotopterus cunningtoni
TTTTGATTGTGTAAAGCTGCTTTGGGACAATGCCAATTGTTAAAAGCGCTATACAAATAAAATTAAATTGAATTGAAAATTACTATGGTGTATACTACAATACACTGGTGAATACTATAGTACTTATTGGATACCAAAGTGGCTAGCAATGTTCAGCACATATTTAATATGGTGTATTTGAGCATACTGTACCATATTATCTATTTTAGTACATATTACAGGTATGATATAGTTCAGTATGCAGTACCATATTAGACATCTTCTGAACTTAAGTAGGCCCTGTGGTACCCAATAAGTACCATGGTATTCACCAACATATTGTTGTTCACACCGTAGTACTACCATGGTACTCACTGGTACTCTATAAAGTCCTATAATGCCTACCATGGTAATAATATGGTATGTTATGGTATGTAATATAGTTCACCCAGGGACATTCAAGTACATACCCTAGTAAAATTTATTATGAGATTTTGTGCTTTCTTAGTTTCATTAAATATGTTAGTACATATTACTAGTCTTGTATAGTACAGCACAGGCAATACCGTATTAGATACTTACACAGTAAACCTTTCTCTTGCAGCAGGGAAGACAATTCTGCAGCGCAAGAGAGAGAAGAATCACGTGACGCTCTGCGTCAAAACAAGAAGCGCATGCGTGATACATGATACTCAGTACTCGTAAACCAAGACTTGTTTGTTTTCCCAAGTCAAACTTAATAAAAAATCTTTGCTCGTCTTGCAGAACACTCGCAAACCGCGTTACTCGCAATCCGAGGTTCCACTGTACTGTAAATACCATAGTTTCATTTCTTATGGGATGTTGTGCTTTCTTATTTTTAGTATTAAAGAATATTAAAATGTTAGTTCATATTACTGGTATGGTATAGTACAGTACATGCAGTAACGTATTAGATACTTGATGATCTGTAGTAGCCCTGTATATTAAATATGTTAGTACATATTACAGGTATGGTATAGTACAGTACAGGAAGTACCGTATTAAATACCTGCTGAACATTAGTAGCTCATGCGGTAACCAATAAATACTATAGTATTCACCAACATACTGTCGTACACACCATAATACTACGACGGTACCCAATGGTACTCTATCGTCCTACAGTTTATATTAGTAGGACAGTACCAAAGTACGTACCATGGTAGAACTATATATCATAGTGTGATACATGTACTATATCTGCAAATAAATACCATGGTGCAGTCAAGAAATACCATGGTACTACATCCCATGGTACAGATACCATTGGACTAACACGGTAACATTTCTTATGAGATTTAGAGGATTGAATGGTAAACTATTAACATATCTTGGTTCTAAAACAATTTGTTTCCTACACAAAGTCTGTGAACACATGACTACTCCAGCTAAACTTTCCACCTGATGTTGGAGTGTTTCTGTAGGGATTTGTGTTCATTTGTGCTGATGCTGGGGCATCGAAGAGGCTCCGGTTCCAGTTCATCCCCCCCAAAAAAAACATTCTTTGAGAAAGGAGATCTGAAAGCGTTCTTCTATTCCAACCTTAAACACACCAACTCTTCACTGAACTTGCTTTGTGCATAGGGGCATCTTCATGCTGGAACACGATTGAGCCTCTTGGTTGTAATGAAGGGAAACTGTAATGCTACAACACGAAGACGATCTATACAACTGTGTGCTTCACATGGGGTGAAAACATGGGGTGCACATACTTTTCTCCATACAGTGTTTAGTGTTCTTTAAATAATAAAAAGGAAGATGATTTATTGTGATAGCACAGCACCGACAGATTAAGCCTATAAGAAAACATTGCCATGGTAACAGGAAGTCGCCAGCAATGCCGCTGATTGTTTTCCTTCACCGGCACATCGTGTTAACATCTCGGCCAATTCACATCTACATACCGGGATTTAAAGCGCCCGAAATCTGAATAGGGCTGTATAAGTTGATGCTAATTGTTGTTTTGATGTCATGGATATGATGCCGAGCAGGTCTGTCTCGAAAAAAAGAAATAAAAGAGATTTATCCCTCGATGAGACTGTCCTGCTTAAACAAAAGGCACAAAGACAAAAGCTTTAAACCTCTCCTTAGGCTTCGCAGGCAGTCTTTTCTAATAATGGGTGTGAACAGCACTACTCACCCTCGGTGTCATCTCCCTGAGCTCAATTCATTCACAAAGCCGCTCATGCACTCTTTTAACCGCCGCGTTTCCTCCTCACGAAAGGTTCAAGCCTCCAGTGGCTGCACTGCAAGTCCCGACTCCGCGACCTGCTCTGAGGTACATCGCCAGAAATTAAGCTTTTAATGCTTTCCACTTGAGTAGGTGCTGACAAATTTTTACACACCATGACACAGAGACACAGACGCGTCCAGCTCCGCCTCGTCTGAGATGCGCATTAGTAAACACGGCAGCGTGGGCGAGTGGGTGTCACGACATGGTGTAGGTAAACGAAGGGGAAAAAATAAGTAGTTAGGTAAATTCCAGTGCCAAAACGATGCATGGACCCGGGCATGACGTGACAAGTGGGAAAAAAGGCCGAACATGCATGATGAAAACAAAGTTTATCCATGTCCTCTTTTTAGTAAAGCAGATCATTTATTAATCAGCAACACTTGTGAAACCTTCAAATCTTTGATATATAATGAGCTACACCTCAGAGCCGTTAAATTCAGTTGTAAACTCTGGTTAGTCAGAAATCCTTCATGGGAAACAAACAAAGCTCGTACACAACGTGTTCCTGAATCAACAAAATACAACGAAATACTGTGGAAGTCTCCGCGTAAGCGGAAAACACCCGTGACCTTTGCACTGCGTCAACAAATATAACCCGAACACCATGATTACAATCTCAATAAAACAAGTGAGTTCCTGTTATCAGTTACCTCATAACAGAAATCAACATGTAAAGTTTCCAAAATCAGTCCTTTTTTATCCCTGTTTCTCTCAAAGTTGATCAGACACCTTAATAACTGTAAAAGTGTAAACTCTTCCGTCCTGAAGACTTTTTCCAACAGAAAGCCTGCTGACACTGGAGACTCCTTCCTTCCTTCCTTCCTGACGAGCTTTCCACTAGATGGTGGAGCATGGATGTGGATTTGTGTCCATTCAGCTACAGAAGCGTACTGAGGTCAGGCAGCTACAGAGCTTGCCAAAGTGTGTGTTAAGTCAAGTCTTTATTTCTCACAGGTATGGTACTCCCCAGTCAAATTCTTTACATATAGGTCAGTGCGCAGAATCTTTCATGGTACAGTGGTCCTGGAGTAGACTTGGTTAAGGGCCTTGCTCAAGGGCTCAACAGCAGCAACCATAACTGCAGGAAATAGGGGTGCATAACTGCAGCACCCCCACACTAAGGGTCACACCCTTTACTCTGACTAAGGCTTTACTTGTTTCATTGATGGAAGTGTGAAATCTTCAGGTAGTTTTTTCCCTGTGATAGGGTAGAGTTTCCAAGCACCTTTTTCACGTTCCACATTATATTTTTTATACTTTTTTACTTCTCACACTTTGCACTTTCATTATGTACTACTTTAACTCTATTTGATTTTGTAAACTTAAATTCCAGTGTAAAACTCACTGTATTGCGAATTCCTTCTTTAGCTTAATTGTATTTTTTTGTGTAAAATTTAAATTTGTAGTAAAATTGTTTTTAGTTTAATTTTTCCATATTTTTACGAGGGGGATCAAGTCACACTTCCAACCTTCCAATCTTAACACCTTATTACTTTAACACACTGAGCTAACACTGCCTCATAACCGTGTTAATACCCCAGCTGAAATACCGCTCAGGTAATCTGTTCATACCTCAAACTTCATCTTTTTCACCCCTCCTCCAAATGCGCCATTTCAGTGCCTATGTAAATGAGCTACTGCTGAGCCACACCACTACAGAGAACAGCAGAGAACTGAGCAAACAAACCAGGAGAGGGGTGTCATTGTCATCGATGACAAGTATTGCAGAGGAGAAAGAGGACAAGCAAGAAAGTAACTGATGAGGTTCTTATCATTTAGAAATTATTAGAAAAGAAGATTTAATACGAGGGAGATTGAGATCAGAAGGTGGCGGCAATGCAACGTAGTGAATGCAGGGAAATACCAAGAAGACAAGACAAGACAACAAACCAGGGAAGGAGCTTGTCTTATATGAGGTCATAAAAGGGGGGAAATTTGTTTTATACCCTTGCAAGTGTGTATATATATATATATATATAGAGAGAGAGAGAGAGAAGGGCACTGGTGGCTCAGTGGTAGGTGTTTCGCCTGCCATGCGGAAGGCCCGGGTTCGATTCCCAGCCACTGGATGCAGTGCCGGTCCCAAGCCCGGATAAAATGGGAGGGTTGCGTCAGGAAGGGCATCCAGCGTAAAACCTGTGCCAAGTTGTAGTGCGGAATGGATATTCCGCTGTGGCGACCCCTTGCCGGGAGCAGCCGAAAGACCAACAACCCTTGCGAGTATATAAAAGAAAAAAACGGATAAAAAGCAGTTAATGTTCTATTCTCATGATTTTTGTTTGCACATGTAATTTGTATAAATGGGCAAAAAAATTAATTTTGCATAATAGGGTGCCTTTAAGATCATGAGTGCTATTGCATGCACAATGCACATTAATATACACCTGGAATATGCCTTGAGGCTGGAACTTCTTTCCAATATGAATTATTAACAAGAGCATTATTATTATCATTAATATCATACGTCAAATATTAACATCTTTTGACCAATCAGAGCCGAGAATCCACTCATGAACTGCACATTTAAACCAAGAATAACAAAATCTAATAATGCAAACCACATTTGGGCAGGGGAACTAGTTCATAACTCATAACCAAACTGTTATTTCCAATATCCGGATTATTAGACAAAAGTAAGGTTTTGTCTGTAAACTTCTGTCTTCAGCTTTTTCAATGAATAGTTTTATACACTGAAGGCCCTGAACGCAGTATCAGAAAATGTCCAGCCTGATTTAGTCACAGCATTTAAAGAAACTTTTATTACTTAGATAGGAAGTTTAACCTGCACCATGAGTGAAATAAAGCTGTTGAGTAAAAGCGATGTCAGATTTAATATTCTACTGTCTCAATGTAAACAAACACCTGCATCAATAGATATTAATTAGAAAAGATAAAGTGAATATTTTTACTGGGATTAGTTCATATTGTCACTTTGGCTAAAAGACAGACAGTGGGCTTCAACCTGAATTAATAATAATATCGCTGATTACATTTAAGATCATCGGATTATTTTTAACTTTAACCTTTTAACTATTTCTTCACACTCTGTAGCCGTTAATGACGGTTAGCAGATAAAGATAGAAGTGAGCTCGCGCGCTAATGATTTAACCAGGTGTTTAAAGAGAAGCCAGTGCGCGCGCGAGTGTGTGCGCGCGCGGCAGTGTCGACGCTGCACATCTGGCGTTCTTTTTTTTTTTTTCTTTTTCTTCTGCATTTTTTTTTGCGTGTGTGTGTGTGTGTGTGTGAAACCCCGCAACGCACATCTGTTGCCCCGTTACCATCGTCTCTGTGTAGCGTGTTTTCATGCACTCACGGGTCCATGCGTGGCTCCCCCGCCGTGTCCTCTCCTCCACTCGGCTTTTTTCTAGATATCGTTACTCCGACGTGGCCCCAAAACTTCTGCTTTACCTTTGCAAAGCGATTCCAAAAAAAATAATACAAAATAGTGAACACACCGCCTGTCCGTGCACCTACGCAGCGCTCAGAGCTTCAATCCTCGCCATTTTATTCGCCGTAAACACACTCCATGCCGCCGCTCGCGCGCCCACGCTGTTATGAATACACACAGAGCCGAGTAGGGGGGGCAGGGGGGCGGGGGGCGTGTCCCAATCCGAGAGCGCTAGCTAGTCAGCACACTTGGTAGTGCACTAGCAGGGTTGAGCTGAAACCGTTATCTCCTTGGCCTTGGATTTTACAATCACATCTGACTCACAAATGAACAGAAAAGTTGCTTGCAAAGAGATTTTATTTATTTATTTATTTACAGAAATAATAACCTAATTTGTTTACAGCTAGGCAGCACGGTGGCATAGTTGTTAGCACTGTTGCCTCGCACCTCCGAGGTCAGTGTTAAATCCCTGCCTTAAGTCTTTGTTCATAGAGTTTGCATGTTCTCCCTGTGTTTGGTGGGTTTCCACTGAGTACTCCGGTTTCCTCACGCAGTCCAAAGACATGAAGATTAGGCTAACTGTCGTTTCCAAAATTGCCCATAGTGTATGAACAAGTGTGTGTGTGTGTGTGTGTGTGTGCCCTGTGATGGATTGGCAGCCCATCCAAGGTGTACCCCACCTCGCGCCCCAAGTCTCCTGGGATAGGTCCAAGCCCCCACGCCCCCCTCGCCACCACCACCCTGTATTCAGGATAAAGCGGTATAGACCTTATTTGTTTATGGCTATTTTTAGCATTTAGGTCATGGGTTCAAATCTCACCTCTGGTCTGGTCTGCATGAGTTTGCATTTTCTCATGCATGTGTTTGGTGCTTTTCCTCTAGCAACTCCAGGCCATTTGTGACTCATGTGAGTCATAGGTTTCTCGCCTGCCGTGCTGAATTATTGGGTTCGATTCTCAATCAATGCCCAAAAAACCCAGCCACTGGATGCAGTGCTGGTTCCAAGCCCAGATAAAATGGGAGGGGTGTGTGTCAGAAAGGGGATCAGGTGTAAAACCTATGCCAAGTTGTTGTGTGGCTCGGGTTTTCCGCTTTGGCGACCCCTCGACAGGAGCAGCCGAAAGACAAATAACAACAACTCCAGTTTCCCCCCACGCTCCAAATACAGCCTTAACATTATGATCTGCCTAATATTAAATAGGTACTCTTTTAGCCACCATAACAGTAATGCACTGTGTTCTGACACCTTTCTGTCACAACCAGCATTAACCTTTTTATAAATTTAATCTACACTAGCTCTTCTATTGGATCGGACTTTACGGGCCAGCCTTCACCCCTCATGTGCATCAGTGAGCCTTGGACACCCATGACCGTGTCACCGTTCACCGGTTTTTCTTCCTTGGATCACTTTTGGTTTGTCCTGACCACTGCAGCCCGTTAACATCCCATAGGAGCTGCGGTTTTGGAGTTGCTCTGACCCAGTCCTCTAGCCATCACAATCTGGCTTATCAAAGTCACTTACTGTAAATCCTTATGCTTGTCTATTTTTTCTTCTTTTCACACATGAACTTCAGGACAAAAGGTTCACTGACTGCAGTGGGCACCGAGCCACCTCGGTCAGGATCATTATTCATGGATTTGTGGGCTTCCTTAAAACGTTTGCACCATTAAAATGTTTTACTGCGGCTAAGAGTGTTATCACTGTACTGTGCTTAAAGCCTTCTGTAAATGTCAATTAGTTTTAAATCTACATCTTCATTCAAGTCATGTAAGCATTTCACTGCAGTTGTGTCTGTGCTGACAAAATAGACACAAATTACAATCTTTGTACTTTGATTAAATCATTTTAAAATAAATGATTTAACTCACTGAATTAATGTAAGCATTATAAAAAATAAATATATTTACATTAAACAGGAGGTAAGCATATAAGCCTGCGAAACAATAATGTATTCTGAACACCCTGAAATCTCATAGCAACGGGAGAATGTTTTGTAACTTGTAACATGTCTAGACAAATGTGGGTTTGTCTTCCTGAGGTCTGAGTAACAATAAATGGATTTCTCTGAATAAAACCTCTATAGAAGTGTGCGATTATAAGCAAACACTGCTATGATAGTTCATTATGTCACTACAGTTTTCATTCTGTAAAGCGACACAAACAACATACAAATGAAAATTAACTACAAAATACAGATAGATATAATGTGTCTTGTGTGTTTCTTAGGAGTTCCCAATTTAACTATAAGATGCAATGGTGTACATTCTGACAGATTCCACACATCTTCTTGAGCTGTACTGGACTGTGATGAACACCATTCTTTCAAAAATAATAAAAAAGTTTCAAGACCGGTTTTGTGACACGCCGAAGGATGGCAGCACAGAGCTTTCATAAGTCAGTGTGCCAAAAGAAATCATCTTGTGTACATCGGGAGCTGTGCAACTGGTGCTATTCTGACCACATGCATTACCAAGTCTGCTACTGTATTTCATCATGGACAGCAAGTTAGAGCAAAGAGCGAACGTGAAACTCTGTGTAAAACTGTGCAAATCTGCAACAGAGACATTTGACATAATTCGGCAAGTTCACACTGCAGTGAGTTGTTTGGGGTGTTTTGAGTGGAAGAAGAGCGGAAGAACATCACTGGAAGATGATGGAAGATCAGGGAGAATTTCACCAAGCTCAACCCTCCAAAATGTTGAAACCTTTCGGCAACTTGTCCATGATAATCGCCAGAGAACAATCCACAGGCCTCCGAGCGGCGCAGTGGTAAAGTCCTCGTCCTATCATATGTAGATCGTGAGTTCGATTCCCGGGTGATGCTGTAACCTCTCACAGCCGGAGGTCTAGAGAGAGCTGATTGGTCGAGCTCTCTCAGAGGGGAGGGATGAGAGGTACTTAGTGCTCCCACATTAATCACGGGCGTCTGTGAGCTCGCGCAAGCGGAAGGAGCGGATATCGCTGTCCTCTGAGTGTGTTACTCTGCCCCCAATGGAGCCAACGAAGATGCGGTCAGCTGGCGTCATGTGGTTCGGAGGAAACATGTGATAGTCTTCGGGGCTCCCACATTAAGCTACTACTATCACTAGTAGTAGTAGCTTACTAGTGTACTACTAGTGATAGTAGTAGCTTAATGTGGGAGCCCCCTGGTGATGGGGAGGAACTGGACGCGACTAAATTAAGGAGAAAATATGGAGAAAAAAAAAAGAGAACAATCCACAACACCGCAGTCCAGGCAATCGTCACGTGTGATTTGAACATGTGCCGTGTTGCTGGCAAGTTTGTCCCCAGCTGCTGACCCAAGAGCAGAAAGAACATCACATCGATGTTTGCCAAGAACAAGGATTATTACAGTTGATGAAACGTGGGCGTATGCGTACAATCCTGAGACGAAGAAACAGTCTTCACAGTGGAAGAGCCCATCATCTCCACGACCGTAAAAGGCGTGGCAGGTCTGCACCTCGACCAAGCGCATGCTCATCGTCTTTATCGACATTTCCAGCATTGTGCATCGAGAATTCATCCCCGGGGGACCAGTCAATAGTGAAATCTACTGCCAGGTTTTTAGGCATCTGAAAAAGGATGTACAGCGAAAACAAAAAACAGACCTTATTAATAGAGCTAATCAAAAAATTTTGATACCCCTTCGAAGTATAAAGATATAATTGTTTGTTCTACAGTATTATACTTGTATAGTACTAGACAAATAATAATAGTATGCTATGAATACTAATAGTACCGGATAGCAAAAGGGGGGAAGAGGGGAAATATTTAAAATGGCCAGACAAGCAAACTTACACATAATCATTGTATTATAATTCAGGTTCTATCTGTCATGGTGGTGAACTTTGTTCTCATGAGAAAAAAAAAACAAAAAACAGGAAAAGTAGAGAAAAAAAAGATGTACAGGACTCTTGTATGCTGATGCTTGTGAACATGTTAGCGACTTGATATTGAGGTAAAAAATATTAAATATATCAAAATATTTACATATATCAAAGACCTTTGTGGTCGATTTGATATAAATTGTAGAATTCATTGAAGGTGAAAACTACTGTACTGTGTGTGTGTGTGTTTGTGAGAGAGAGATTAGTTTAGGTTAAACTGGCTAGCTAATTGTTAACAAAAAAAAACTGTAATTCTCTGTCGCGCGCGCGCTCTCTCTCTCTCTCTCTCTCTCACACACACACACACACACACACACAATAAAGTCTAGCTCGTGTAGAACAAAACGTCACGTGGAATATCATATATCCTCTCCTCTTGCGACATCTAGTGGTAGCTAACAGTGCCAAATTGAACACCTTACACATTAGCAGGCCTAGGAAGCAGCATGAAGTAAAATTTAATCTATTTTATACTTGTTTTTCTTTAACCCTGTTTAACATTGTTAAATTCTCGATTATAATTGGTCAGAATTCATTAATTCATATCGTGTATACAGGGTCACAGGGGATCCCAGGAGACGTAGGGCACGAAGTGGGGTACACCCTATCACAGGGTACACACAAACAATGTAAAGACACCAATTAACCTAATCTGCTGTGGGAAGAAACCCACCGAACTTCATGCACACAGATCTGAAGCGGTAATCAAACCCAGACCCTGGAGGTGCAGGGCGACAGTGCTAACCGCTACACCAATCATGCATCTGCAAATCACAGCTTTATAGTACTTTGTATGTTAATAAGAGTAAGAACCTACTATACTGGTACAGTCGACGATACACAGAATTAAAGTCTAATAATAAATATATTTAGTGTTGAGTTGATGCAATTTAAAGAAGAAAAATGTGCAATAGTCGATATGATATTGTTTTTCATAAGAAGAACTAATTAAAAGCAATTAAAAAGGTAAAAAGCACAACATGGCATTGCTTTCATGGATACAAAAGTGAATTGCTGTGGTGTAAGAGGAATAAAACACTTAATGACATGCTGTTATAGGAAAAGAAATCAATACCAGGGTGTTAATAGTAACTCCCCATTATCACAATGCCACACTGTTAATCATTTCCATCTGCATGTTTTATTTCATGCAGTAAAGTCATATTTCTTCAATAATTTACAGTTGCATTGCAAGAAATAACAGATAATTTAGTGCACTGAGTGACACACAGTCTAAATATTCATGCACATTTTATGCTTTGAATATGCTGAGAAATTATCCAGACGAGACACAGTATATAAATATTGTATGATTACAATATTCAGATCAATTATAATGGTATCTTACCTATTTCAGTTAGTCTAAAGGAGTAGCTTTAAAGAGTAATGTCCTTATTTTTGCCAGCTCTTGACTGCTGCTAAGATAAAGCCGCATACAGTAGACCTTCTCAGCTTCATCCAAGTCCATGCACATTGAAATAAAACTAAAACTAATGATAATGGTAAAAAATAAATAATAATAGCAATAAAGCTGCATGCACACACCATCTAGTCTGATTTATTACAATTAAACAATCTAGGTGTCATTGAAGTTTCTCCGAGCTGCAGGTCGACTAGGACAAAGTGACTGCAGTAAGAGGATCCAAGAGAAGAAAAGAGGATTTGAGGCTTAACACCGACCTCGAAACACTTCTGCAAACCGGCAAAGATTAAACATGCAGAACTACAGACTTAAAATAAAAATGCATCGTGTTAAAGATGACATCATGGTTATATTTGGGCTCTGCTTTAACCTCTGTTTCAATTTTGCACCAGAGTGAAGGTCAACCAAAATCTTTACTGTAATTACGCATGCAATCCTTCATGTGTTTGCAAACTCATGTATTTTGTGAATAGTTTTTATTTATAAATGGGACACTTAAATGTGAATGTAAATGGTACCAGACTGCAGTAAAAAAAAAAAAATCCTGTTTTTCAAAATGGTCGACATGATAACGCTACAGTTCTTAGCGACATTGTGTTTGCTTTACGTTCAGTAGCAGTTTGATGTAAAACAAATCAAATGTTTACTTTGTGTGTGTGTGTGTGTGTGTGTGTGTGTGTGTGAACAGAAACGCTTTCGACTGAGATAGACATCATGCCATGTTAGCTTTATTAGCCGTATAGCACCAGTGCAAAGCTAAATGCAAAAGTGAAAACTCGAGTTCGTGCTATTTCAACTCTTCACTGCAACACCGTAGGCGTTATTTTAGCAACAACAATTACATCATCACTGTGAGGTTAAATTTGGCACTGCTCTTTCGCCTTTCTAAATCATGGTGTTAGGATTAAGTTCATTCAGAAGTAAAGACACTTTGGTGGTGCAGTCATTCAGCACACCTCCTCATCACAGCTCCCAAAGGTCACACTGATGTTATCATAAAGAAACACCACGCAGGAAAGCACACGGCGTGGGCGTCATGTATTGTAGGTCATTCTGCTCTGTCTCCCGCTCACAGCCTCGTCTCTGCGTCAGTGTTTTATGGCCTGCGTGTGGTTTTAGACACCAAACGCTGTGCTGTTTCTCTGAAGACACGGACATGGATGTAAATGCTGAGGGGGAGCATCCGGGACCTGCAGTGTGACAAACTAAAGTAAAAACCTGCATGTCCCTACTAATATATCTAGTGTCAAAGCACATCAGGTTGAGTAGATGCATTTTAACCCTATTTTCTATAACACAAGTTTTATGTGTTAAATGTGAATTCCAATACGTAAATAAAGTCATTTGTGAACTGAATCTAACATATGGAATTACAAAATTTACATTTACTGTATAGCTTAATAAGTCATATTACACATGCCGTAGTTAAAAACCCTTAAATACTAATCAGTCAAAATATCTAATTTTATTTTTAAACACCATAAAGTTGCTTTTTATTTTAAGAGACGTCAAAGCAATAAAAGAAACTGTGGCATCTGCAGATTGTTCCTATGTACATTAACGTACAGAAATAACTGTAAATCAATTATTTAGTTAAAAACACAAATAAGTTAAAAATAAAAAAAGGAAATAAATAAATACATTTTAAATGCAAGAAGTAAAAGCATTAAAAGAAGCTGTGGCACCTGCATAATATTTCCATGTATTATAACTATAAATTAATCTTCTAGTGGTCCAAGAAGGACGATTTAAAAAAAAGAATTATTACAAAAAAAAAAACTTTTTTTTGCAGGATTCTGAAAAAAAAGTTGTGATATATCTAATAAAAATCCTAGTTTAAATGCAAATAAACATAGATGAAGGGAGTTCAAGTCAAACCGGGACTTTAAATTTCCATAAAAGCAATTGACATATGAGACTCATATGAGAGTAAAACATTTAAACGGTGCAAACATTTTAAAGGCCGTACATTAATGAATAACGATCAGAGCCCGCTGCAGTCATTCCTCTGAACATTCAGCTAGTAGAACATCTGATCCTTAAAAATCAACAAGTAGATTTTTGCCAACTTGCAGAAGAGATGCTTCAGTCTGTGTGAACTGTACACACAATCATTCACCAACACCACTTGCACATTACAGGAACTCGACTGGGAGTTATTGCCACATCCCCCGTACAGTCCTGACCTCGCTCTAAGCCATTTCCACATGTTTGGGCCATTAAAGGAGTTTCTAGCAGGCCAGGGTTTCAGACGTGAATCAGACAGACAGTCCAATCATGGCTCTGGTGTACTGAGAAAACATTCAAACTTCATGGTATCCAAGCACCGGGATAAGTGCATTAGTGTAGCAGGGGATTATATCAAGAAATAAAGGGAGCTTTTATTCTTTATATAGACACTGTGTTCTGATATTTTGCACAATCAATAGTCCCGAGTTGACTCGAACACCGCTTGTACTAGTTGGCATCCAATCATATGATATCTGAAATATTTACACAATCATTTAAACTTTTTAAACTAATTTTTATAAGGTTATGTTTTATAATGTTATCTATACTGTAAGTGTGTATACAGTATGTACAGTATGCAGTACAACAATGTTGCTGTATCTGTATTAAATCTAGGCATGTGTGTGGACTAAACTAGACAGGATTTTGTTGTTGATGATGATACCGTTTGTCCTTTTTTATATAAACTCTACTGTTACAGCCCAAGAAACATTAGAAAACATTGAGGGAGTGTGAGCATGGTGTGTGAATTCTGGCAAAAATTTGTCTCAATGAGAGATGATGAATCCTGACGATGTACTGTAATTACTAAAGATGATGAAACAAACAGAGGTTTTGTTTGTCATAAAGAAAGAAAAACCCTCCTGAAACACAATTATCTGTTTGTTTTCAAATATTTTATTCATATTGAGTCATGTCCTTAGCACACAGATTCTGCCTCTCTAAAAGCAGGATAGAAAGTCTGTCATTGGCAGAGAAGTTGGTCCAGAGCCCAGGCCGGATGTTAGACCGCACACACTGCTGAGAGACAGAGAGAGACATCATGCCGCACCCTGACACCAGCAGCTGGAGATGGAAAAGTTATGTGACGTTCCTGAAATTGCAGAGGCCAGAAATGATCCAAAAACCAGAACGTGGCTCTGGGGCAACTCATAATTTTCTTGGAAGACTGGATGGAGAAACAGGCAGCGTAGACGGGAGTGCATGACTAATAATCCTTCCATTGATTCAAAAAAGATGTTGACTAGTCATTTTTTCCATTATTAAAGCACAAAAATCATTTCAGCTCATCTTTATTTCTTTTTTTTAATTATTATTACTGCTCTATACAGACTGCAAATGGCATTTCCCTCATTTGCTTTAATGCTTTTTATGCTACATAACTGTTGTTGGTCTTTTTCCCGCTCTCATCAAGGGGTCTCTACAGCAGACTATTTGATCTTCATGCAACTTGGCATTGGTTTTACACTGGATGCCCTTCCTGATGTACCTCTAATTCTATTCTGGCCTGGCACTAAGGATGCCCTGCATCCAGTAGTCGGGTATTGGGAATCAAAACCGGGCCCTCCACACAGTAAGTGAGAAGCCTACTGTACATCCTCAGTAGGAGTGTACAG
>JAOTRS010125762.1:0-14558 GCA_028565755.1 Dinotopterus cunningtoni
TAACTTTTTTTCCCCCCTAACCCTGGACGAATTGCATTTGTTTGTTTTCATAATTGAATTTCCAATAAAAAGTTATTAACAAAAAAAAAAAAAACTATTTAAAAGCATGACATTCATCATCTAGGGTAAGTACAGTACATTTAGCTCTTACTCCCAATTAAAACATTCCACTGTGCATCGGCATCCATGCAGTTGAATGGTGCATGTTGAGTACAGCAGAGTATGTACCATGAGTTTAGTTTTAGTGCCTGGGACAGAAGTGTGTGTATAATAGAGAAGACTGTGTTCATTCAGTTCAATGGATTTTCACCTTGGCAGGCCAAAAGAGGGAAGGAGGCTATCGTTCTTCTAATTTGTTAGTGCCACTCACTTGTACCCTTCTCATCAGGACACTTCAGCTGCAGTCAAGCTAGGCCAAGAGAACAACTAGAGGTTAAATGGAAAATAAGACATAATGTGAGCAAGAGAGATAGAGAGAGAGACTATAGGCAATGCTAGAGAAATGGAGAGTGCTAGACTCTAAAGTAACGTGTGTCATACATTTACCGCATAATGTGTAGTGTTTTCATGTTTACATTTTTTATATTTTCCCAAATACTAATTAGTCCTCTGACATAGCATGAAGTGAGACTGATTGATTCACACTTTTCTATAAAAGCTGTCCATATCTAAAGAATATATTGGGGCCTTCTGTCTGAAAGGATGAGCCAAAGCATCAAACAAATCATTATGTATGCTGGACTAAAGCCTTCACACTTTGGAAGCTCAATTAACCGCAAATTAAGCAAACAATGGCTACATTGATCAGCCATAACATTAAACCAGCATAACATTAATACATTAACATTGACTGGCAATTATAATTCCAGTAAACTGGTATCAGGATCATGGCCACTTACTATAAGGCTCAATTATGGATATATTCTTATGTTAAAAGATTCTTCTGGTGGGCTTATGGCCTGGACTCATTCTGAATTAGAAGCAACACATGGCTACTTTGTCTGCAAAAGGAGATACATCCACTTTGGCAAGGTTTTTGTTTGTTTGTTTGTTTGTTTGTTTGTTTGTTTGTTTGTTTTTTCAAAAGAAGCAAGTTTTATTACAAAGGAAATATTTTGTGGGTATTTTTGATTTACAAGACTGTTAAAAGCACACATGCCAAAATATAGTAATTTTGTATGATTTTGCAAAACACCATAAATCCATCCTGTGTTGTCATAAATGATAAATCAGCATTCAATTTTGTTCGTGCAAATGTAAATATGAAATTTACTATAAATATGTTGGATCAATTATCATTTTACAAAGAACAATTCCATGTTGTAATTATGTTGCTGTTGTAGTAAGTGATTCTGCCAGCAAACTGGAACAGGGTTTTTTTTTTTTTCACAAAATTGTTTTAATTACAAAGATGATGAAAAGAAACAATACAAAAAGTACAGATTACAATGCATCATCAGCATAGTCATCCACAATGCATCATCAACACTTCTACCACTTTAGTACCTGATGCCAGTGCCTTATCATAGAAATTCATAACAATTGGAGAAACTGCAATGGCAGCGACAGACATTCTTTCTCTTGCCTTCAACATTCTCCAATAGTACACAAAGCATTTAGTTTAGAACTGTGCAGAATGAAGTGCAGTAAAAACATAAGTTGTAAAAGAAATATATGTAATGGTTCTCACATTATTTTGTTAAAGTCAAATGTGGTCAAAGTCAAAAGTTTCTAAAAATTGCATTTATGATGTTATGCAGTCAAACCGCTGATATATATTGGCATGTATATTAATAGTTTGGAGTTAGGAGTTAAGAAGAGTAAAGCGACATAACCTGGGCATGTAAAGTTTGTGCCCAGGTTATGAGCTTTCCGCTATACAATGACATTCGAAATGTATTCCTTATGTCCAGCCTGATCCCTAGTTTCCTTTGTGTTGCTGTCATTATTTATAAAAAATAAATATAGTAACAAAAGGACATCATATGACTTGATGGAGCATAAGGCATAAGAGCCTGTCTGATGGATTTCAGACTGAGATGCTCTTTAGTAGCTGACAGTTAAATCTGTTTATGAGGATGTATTTTCCATTGAAACAGATTAGCCCTAAATTCCACTTCTGATGTGTTCATCTCTACCACACAGTGTAGACACATGAATCTGTGCAGGTTATATCTCCTGCACAAATCTAGCTCCATGTAGATCTGGCAAATCAAGGTAGAGTGATTGAGATCAAATGCAAGAGATATTAAAAAGTATCTGTAATCTTAAAACTTTTTTCCTGTGATGAAGAGGATGAATAGTGGCTCATCATAGGTTAGGTTAAGGGTCGGTTTAATGACAGTTTTAAGGCCTCAGTTAGGTACTTCTCCATTTCCATCTCTGTTATCTACAAGCGATAGTTCTCTGGGCTTACAGTGGATGTTTAGTTACACTGGAGTTGGGGATATCAATTTTAACATTTGACTGACCAAGCTACAATTTTCCAGCTGGTCCAGGAAATGTGTGTTATGTGCCACATGTATTAGATGGTTTTCCATCCAGAGTACCAAAGTATGGTATGATGGGGCAAATAAATTACTTTAAGAAGATATTACCAGCTCCCCCCTTGAAGCCAAGTAGGAATAGTTGCAAAAGATGTGATAAAGCAGCCCTAGAATCAGTCTGAAAATGAAAACAAGCTCATTCACAGTAGTAATTCATAGCATGTTATCACTTCAGCTAAATTTGAATTCATTGTTTTTTCTCAGTAGTGCAAAAGTTTCATTTGAGCATTTAGTTAGCACTTTAACTACATACATTTAATCTCTTTTTAAATAGCAAGAACTAAAAAAAATAATATAAGCAGTTTATTTTTAGACCTTAAGTGAGGGGAATTTGCCAAAGGTTCTTGGTCGAATTTGGGTAGAAAAGGAGGCACCATCCCAATCTAGGAACCTGTCAGAGTTCAATGTGGGACAGTCCACCCAGAACTGGAATGCTCCATTCAGATTGTGCCCAAATAGAATGGGGTCATATAATCACTATGTGACAAATCTAATTCCATCTGAACCAGAGAGAAAACACATCTGGAAATTTGGCTTGAAATGTGAAAACCTGCTTCCTGGGAATGTAAGAGAGGGGATTCAAATAGGATTTGATGTTTCTGAACACTCCAGTCCCAACTCTCACTGCCACATACATTGCTAGAGCAACTGGGACTGGGCCAGCTCTATTCACTGTTTGACTTTACAACCCTATTCAAGTATCAGGTTTAAACATGTAGATGCACCTATTATCCAGTCATAGTGCCCTTGCCTGCACCTGGACTTGTGCTCACAGGTTCAGGAAGTACTGAACATCATTTTTCTTGATTGCTGGAGCATCATCCCAGTTTCCTTTAATCAAATCTGATGCACCATTGGGATTTTACTTACATAATAACTCAGAGAAAAAAAACCCTATAGAAGTCTCTTTTGGGCAAACAGCCTAGAGGTGCCCTGCATCTCTGCCACCTCAGATCTTTTTCCAACTCTTATAGAATGAGTTGTGGCACCCTGGGGAATGGAGGAAGAAAAGATCTTAAGCTTAGAAAGGTTGAGGAGAAACATCAAGCAAACTATTGTATACAGTGCCTTTTATAAGTATTCACCCACCTTGAACTTATACTTCCATATTTTGTGTTACAGTCTGAAACTAAAATTGACATAATTATACAATACTCACATACTACTTTGTTAGAAAATACCATGTAATTCATATAATCATATATCATGTATTAAGAGATCATGTATTTTGATTTGATGTTCATATCAAGGATCAAATAAGGGAGAATTGTGATCTCAATATCTTTGGTTTGAATATTTAAGAAACTGCTGATGGCTTGGGATCTCTTGAAAGTTTGGATTACAAAAACGTCCTGTCAAGGGATGAGAGGCAGCAAGCAGGGGGAAAACAGGCTTTTTTTTCTACTACATTTATAACAATATATATATTTTTTAATAGTTAAATTTAAGCATCATGTACTATAGCATGAAAAGTTGACAATGTAAGTAAATGTCATCTTAAGTAGCAGTGTCAAAAGACACCCCTTGCTCTGGGGCTGTGAGTTTGAATGGACACTGTACACACCGGTTGTGCCGCTAAATGTATTTTGACAAACTCAGAAAAGCCAGCAGTGTGTGTGTTGGGGGCATGCTAATACAGGCCAGAACTGCGCAACTCTTCCTCTTCCAGATAATTTGACTAGCTTTATATAAACCATACATTTTATATATAAAGCTATATTAAAATTATTTTCCATTCTGCCCTGGTTGTTAAAAGATACATATTCCAGATATAGCCCTATATTTGTTCTAATAATAATAATAATCTCAGTTCTCCTGGGAAAACTTTCCACTAGATTTTGGAATGTGGCTGTGAGGATTTGCCCATTCAGCCACGAGAGCAATGGCGAAGTTGGCGGTTGATGTTGGGCGAGAAGGCCTGGCACACAGTAAGCATTGGCAAACCATGATAGGTTTGCTTTTCATGATGATAATAATGATGATGATGATGATGATGATGGTGTTTGAGAGAAATGACATTCTGATAACAATTACACCATAAGATGTCAATTGCGTTATTGTGTAATTTTTCGGTTGGCCAAAGAATAATCCGGGTTTATTAAATCGTGGCTAGCTTCGTTGTCAAGGTAATCCTGCTATAAGTTGGAACAGCTTTTCTCCAAGCTGTCTCGTCAGTATTTTTTTCTTGTCTGGCCAGCCATTACAATACTTTTCCTCACAGTTTCTTTCTGGATCGAGTGGTTTTTAAGATGTCATATGACCTTGCAGTTTGAAAGCCTTTTTTTATTCTTCTGAAAGCTCCACTGTGGCATCATTAAAGTGGGACAGCACACCAAGACACTCGCCTATAATGGCGTATTCATCAGCATTCAGTGGAGGCACATCACTTTGTGGTGATGCTATGGCTGCCCCTACTGGCTTTTGCAATTTCTGATGAAGCATTTGATGGATGCTGGTCTAGTGCATGTGTCCACTTCTTGAAGTAATTTGTTTTAGCTGTCCTGTATATTCTTAAATAAGACTTGACTAAACAAATTAAACAAATTAGATCCAAGTGTTCCCTTGGAATTATATGGTTCTAGCTGTATTCTGAGCAGTTAAGTTCTGCATATCACATAAAAAGTTAAAGAAAAAGTGAAAAACTAAATTTTTACAAAAAAAAGTCAGATAGAACCATGTAATTCCATGAGGACAAAAGAATTGAAAGAATATAAAGTACCAGTGAAAAATTTGGACACAAGTTTGGATTATTTTTTTTACATTCTAGAACATATTGTATTTTTTAAAAACTATGAAAACTATGGAAACTATGGCATTAGGTAATTAAATAACAACATCAACAGTAAGTAGTTAATTTAGGACAAACGTCAGATGTTCTGGAATAGTTCTTGCATGGACAGGATTGTCAAGAGCATTTGCAAAACCCATCAAGCACCATTATGTAACTGAAGACCTTTGCAGGAAAGCAAGACCAAAATTTACATCTGCTGCAGAGAAGAAGTTCATTTAGAGTTACCAGTTACCTCAGAAATCACTAAATAACAAACAGCACCTCAGATTAGAGCCATTATGAAAGCTTTACAGAGCATAAATAACTGACACATCTCAATATCAACTGTTTAAATGAGATTTTTGCATATTTTGGATGCCTGCAAAATTGGTTTACAGTGTAGAAAGAAACAAAAATCAGTAAAGACCATGTAATTAAAAGATGTGTCCAAGCTTTTGAGTGTTAGTGTATGTAATCATTTAAACATATTTTTTATAGTGGAACTATTCTACAAAGTCCCAGCAGCATCATTGCCCTGGTATTTATTTCTGTAATCCTCTGGGTCTGTTCAAGAGCTTTTTAACGATTCAATTCTGGCTGTGAGCTACACAGATAGCATTTAAACTTGTAGTTTTCAGGAGCAAGGTATCATGTTTAGGCCAGTATCAATCACAATGCATGTGACCTTCTCCTGACTTTGCCATTATTCAATAGGGAGTTCTTTATAGAAAATTTTCTATGCACCTCTCTGTGGACCTCTCTATGCAAGCACTTACTGCGACTGCCTTAGTCGCCTCCATGGTCTTCTAATATTTGGCCTCCACCATGACCTTTAAAGCCTGATGACAGATTCTGTAAATTCTTCAGCCTCCACCAGGCTGAATGGCTGGGTGTCTTTTACAACAACATTCACCAGGGCTGCATCAAACTGCTTTCTGCATTCCGGTCTCTACAATAAAGTTAGACAGTGCAAACGTATTCATTACTGACTTTCTTTTTTATCAGGGTGGTGGATGGTGGATCCGGTGGCAGGAGTTCACCCTTGACTGGTGCAAAGTATTAATCAGAATAACATTCTTTGTTATACTGTAAATACAATTATCTTTATTTATCTTTTCTCTTTATTTGTGTGACAGTTTTGTTCTGATGATCATATGTGTTCTCTGTGAAATCTTTTTATTTCTATATTCCTATTTGCTTTCCTGTGGATTTATCATTTTAGGTTCCATCCGTTACTACGGTGACCCCTGAAAGGCCGACTTGCGCATATCGCTATTGTGGATCCTGTCTCAATTCTAAGGCACTTTGGTTAAAAGCATCAGCTTGGATATTGGATGGACTGATCTGTACGAGCTACCCACAAATCACCTCTGCTACATCTTTCTCATTCGTATATCCACTAAAATCAGTATGACCATATTTTTATTGTGTCTTGCACGATGCTATACAATTCATTATTTTTAAGGTTTTGGGTCCGATTGTTGTTATTTTGCCAACTCAAGCTCATGTCGAGATCGCTCATGTTGGTCAGGCAGTTGATAAGCAGTTGAAACTGATTTCCTCAAGTTTTGATTAGTTAAGAACCTGTTCTTTCTAAATGGTTATAAATTGAGCAGACGTTCAGTCGTTCATCCTCAATAATTGTGTTATTGCTGGCAGTCGCAATAACATGAATATGGAAATAAATAGAATCATCTTCACCGGTCATTTCCCACCAAATCATGATTTAAATGCTTTTAACTTTATATCCACTATCCTCCAAGATAATAATAATATTTTTGAATTATGTGACTTAACAAAAGCAAAAGTTATGCATTAGTGATGTGTAGCAGCACAAACTGTGTGTTCGATGTGTTGGTGACAGGAAAATGTGTGCAGTGGGTTGGACATCTGTGGGTCTGAGTGATGACATTTTGTGCCAGTAATGAGGTACACTAAAGACCAGGAATGATGAAAGGAAAAGGTGGATTACCACAGGGATGAGAGGGACACTTAGTGTCAACGAGGACAGAGATGAGCCTAATCAATAGAAAGCCAAGAAGCATGCTTTACTCGCTCTCTCTCTCTCTCTCTCTCTCTCTCTTATTGTATGTCTAGGATCAGCTTGTAATCTATATATAATGCCCTCTAGAATCGTTGACATTATGAATCTGAGTATTATGAAAATTAATTACTGTGAATCACATGTAATGATATTTTAAACAAAAACATACACCAATCAGCTATACCATTAAAAAACATTGGCAGGTGAAGTTAATATCATTGATTATCTCATTACAGTGGCACCTGTCAAGGAGTGGGATATCCAGTATTAGGCTGCAAGTGAACAGTACTGTAGGTTCTCGAATTTGATGTGTTGGAAGCAGGACAAATAGGCAACTGTAAGGAGTCAGAGCATCTCCAGAACAGCAGTTCTTCAGGGGTGTTCCTGTTAATAACTAATAGCAGGGTCATGGGCACCCATGGCTCAACCAAGGCTAGAATGTCTGGTTGAATCCCTTAAAAGTGCTACTGTATTACAAATTACTGAAAAATTGGGAAGGTGTCAGAACATGCAGTGCATCGCAGATTGCTGTAAATGGAGTTGCATAGCTGCAGACCAGTCAGAGTATCCATGCTGGTTCCTGTCCACTGCTTAAACCCCTACAATGGGCATGTGAACATCAGAACTAAACAATAAAGCAATGGAAGAACATGGCCTGGTTTGATGTACCATGCTTTCTTTTACATTATGTGGATGGTTGCATTGCTTATCTGAGAAAGAGATGAACTATGGGAAGAAGGCAAGCCAGCAGAGGCAGTGTGATGGTCTGGACAATGTTTTTGCTGGGAAGCCTTAAGTCCTGCCACTAATCTGGGTGTTTCTTTGACATGTACCACCTACCAAAACATTGTTGCAGAACAAGTACATCCCTTTATGAAAACGGTATTCCCTGATCACAGTGACCTCTTTCAGCAGGATAATGCACTCTGCCAAATTGTAAAAAATGTTCAGGAATGGTTTGAGGAGCATGACAACGACTAGAAGTTCGAGACCTTAAAATGACCAAGATCTCATTCAGATTTTAAAAAAAAAAGTGTGTTTGAAGTTCTGGACAAATACGTTTACATCTTGCTTACATCTTGGTATAAGATGAAAGTGCACAACCCACAAGTGTAGGATCCATGTCTTGACAAGTCAGAGTTGTTTTGATGGCACGAGGGGGACCTACAAAACATTAGGCTGGTGTTTTTAATGTTATGCCTTATCAGCATATAGGGGAACTGAAAAGATTCACTTAAACATTCCACCCTCTCTATCATGCTCAGAATGTTTCAAACAGCAATATTATGGAGGTGTTTTTCTGATGAGGGATGAAAACTAGATTTTACATGTGTGTGATCCCATATTTAAGATGCAGGAACTTATTCAAAAGAATTCTTGGCAGGATATTTTTTAGTTTGTAAATTGTTTATATAGGGAGTGGTGTTCTCATTAATTGATTGGATAGAATACAGGTTCCAGATTTAGTTCTTGGTTGAGATAAACTCTGCAGAGATTATTATTTTCCCAAAATGATTTCAACTTGTTAAAAGGTATTGCAAAAATAGATGATGAGCTGAGGTGAGTTAAATGAGGTAGAATGCAAGATGGTGCAAATTGTGCAATAACTGATGAGGTACAGTCAGTAATTTTATCTCTACATAATGTACCTATAGAGTAGGGGTTACTGATGAAATGGCGAAAAAATTCTCTGACTTAGTAAGTGAGATCCTTTAATGAGCCATTTGTAATCATATCACAGTAATGGTGGGTACACCGCAGTTTAATTGCAATGACAATAATAATGTGATCAGACCATCAGCAAGAACACTTTGGCACTGGTTTATATTCCTTTTTTTTTTCTCATGACTGGCTTCATTCGGGTCAGGGATGGTACATTTAGAGCTTTTATCATGAGTATGGGCATAAGATGGGATTACATCCTGCATGGGATGCCAGTTCATTAAAGCACTGCTATGTCAACTGCACACCAGCAAAGAAATAACAAAAGTAGCCACCATCAATCACAACTGTCACCATTTAGAATGAGCTGTATACAATACCTGTAGTTTAAATTTTAGAAATATTTATAAAGTAAATAATAATAAATAGTAAGTAAATAGAGTTCCAATTAAAATCGCAAATTGCATGCTTGGAATAGAAAAAATATCAAGAGCAGTGTTTCCAATCTCTGGTCCTTGAACATTTCTGCACTACATATTGTGGCACGTAAAATATATGCAGGACAAGGATACACCAGGACCAGGGCTGAGAAACATTTAAACCTTAATTTCTCAAAAGAAACAATTTTATTATCACTAACAGAAAAAGCATGATCTATGAAGAAACATGCAGCATCCTACTGTTAAAAAACACAGAGATCGATTTTTCTGTCTTTAAGGATGTTTTTGACCTCTTTTTTTATGTGGCCAGCTTTGGCATCTAAGAGAATCCGGAGGCTTATAGGACATGCACCTATTACAAAACTACTTCCCTTTCATTGATGCTTGTAGAAGCAAAACATTTATCTTATGCAACAAATGACATTTTGAATGCCTTTTGAATGTTTGGGGTATTCATTAGTATTAGATAAAATGATGGTGTTTGATTATATAATTATAATGCAGTCATTATGTAACTAGGCTCTGTACATGTACTAATCCAAATCTAATCTAATTTAACTAGGTAGTTAATCATTTTCAGATAAAGTCACTATGAGTCAAGTCTACCTGTTTGGATGACCAAAGGAATAATAATAAACCGGTCAGCTTAATGACCATAATAGTGATTGACTGGATAATACTGTCAGCTGCAAGTTTTGATCAAACGAATTTCCAGGATTTAGACAAAATGTGATTAACTGAGGTTATGCTGGTGTATTTTTACCACGACGGTGGCATTTCATTCATTCCACTAAGAAACCCAAGGCATGTTCAACCACAGGCGGCGGAGGCTTAGTGGTTAGCATTGTTGCCTTGCACCTCCAGGGTCTGTGTTCAATTCCTGCCTTGGGTCTGTCTGCATGGAGTTTGCATGTTCTCCCTGTGGGTTGGTGGGTTTCCTTCAGGTACTCTGGCTTCCTCCCACAGTCCCAAAACATGCAGATTAGGCTAATTGGCATTCCCAAATTGCCCATAGTATGTGAATGAGCGTGTGAGTATCGGTATGTGTGTGTGGATAGCCACCATGGGGTAGGATAAAGCGGTATATGTCAACAATGATGATGATGATGATGATGCTTAACCATCTACAGTGAAGGATATCTCATTTTAAGGAGCATTTCTTTCAGCAAGTCACTTATCATGCCTTTTTAATTCACATCAGAAGCCATTTTATGTTGTATATTCAATTAGAGAGAGATTCATTTTCAATTTAACTCTGGTTCATAATTCCAGTACATACTGTACACCATTTTGTCTGTAATTTTATACCACCATTTACAAATTATGTAATGACTTTCAAAAGCATCAAATTGGACAGTTCTCTTAATTAGAAATGTTGATTATTTGTTGATTAAACACTTAATACTGTGCAGAAATTCAAGGAACTCAGTCAAAGCTTCCAAAAAATGTCCAGACCTCCACAAGTCTGGTTTCTCATTGGGAGAAAAGAAAGGGTCGGAAAATATTACCAAGGGATGAACAAAGATTTGTCCAAAAGGTTCAATGGAACCCCAGGACAACAATACATTTTTTTTTAATGTTTTAGGAGTTTCAGGTTCTACAATATGTACGTCTACTATTAAGACGGTCCTACATTTTCATCATTAGTTTATCATGCAAGGGAAATTCCCCTATTCCTGGATTGGTAGAAAACGGTTAGACTTAAGTTTGCATAGCCTTTTCAAGTGTTTGATGGTTAGACAAAACAAAATTGAACTCTTTGGCCATAATCAATACTATTTATGGGAGATAAAAAAATAATGTGCACGATATGAATGTAAAGCATGTGGTGTCTGCATCATGTTATAAGGGTTTTATGGTGCACTTCAAAAAATAAGTAGCATACTAAGGAAGGAGGATTTTCTAGAATTAGTAAAGCAGCCCTAAGACCTTAGGCAAAAAGGTGAAACTTGGTTGCAATTGAGACTTCCAGCAAAATAAATATTCTAAGCATACCTCCAAACTTGATACATAATAGATTAAAGACAACAAAGTGGATGTATTGGAGTGGCCATCACAATGCCATGAATAAATAATTTGTTGACTGAAATGATAAATGTTTTGGAGGCCTACAAATCTGTGTTATGCCAAATCAAATGTTTTGGAGGCCCACAAATCTGTGTTATCTGACATTTTAATGGAATGTTGAAAAATACCCACAAAATATTGTAAGTTTGTGGAAGGGTTCCTCTTAAAAGATTAATTAAAGTTAATTGTTGAAAAGACAGTGGCACCAAATACTGATTTAATAAAACCAAATAAAAGCAAAAATAAGCCATTTTGTTTTCTTTTGAAATTACAATCACAATATACTGAACATGGGTTATGATTTGATAAGATAAATTGTGTTGGATTTTTTAAAATTAAGTTTGAATGTCTTTAGCCTTTTAAAAAATATTTTTGGTAAATAGAAATTCCAGGTTTGGAAGCTGGATTGGGATTCCTATATGGCTTACATAAATATGCAGCTAGATAGCTGTCCAGTTATAAACAGACCCTCTATGTGTTAATCGTGCTATTTCAGATAAATCCAATGTACTGAAATAATGGACTGAAACAACAAAAATGGTCACTTTGTCCAAGGACATACAGATTACACTGTAATTACCAAATCCCTTTCCTCCCTTTTCATCACATTGTAATATGGGAATGAATCTGCATTACCATGAAGTACTTAGTGCACTGCTCTAAAAGAATAAAGTGAGGCTAATTAACATATAAGGATATACTGTATATTTTACTGTTCTAAAATGTTCAAAGAGTTGCAAAAAATCCTGATGATGGCACATTGCTTTCAGTTGGAGGGCTGATTCTATGCCCTATTACTGACTGCTGGAGAACTGATGCTGGCATGCAGGAGTGCCACTAGAGTTTTTGGGCCCATTCTGGGCTCTGCAACCTGACAAAGCCAAACTCTTTTCAATTGAGACCCTTGGAATCGTTCTTACTTACCCCCAGTTTACGACACCCCTGCTGGCAGGTACCTCCACTACTGGCTGAGGGACTGATGCTGGGATGAACCTCACTGCTGGATGAAGGACTGATGCTGGCCTGTGCCTCAGTACTGGCTGAAGAATTGATACTGGCATGTACCTCACTACTGGCTGGAGGAATAATACTGGGCTCTACCTCACTACTGGCTAGAGAGCTAATCCTGGGTCATGGCTTGTTACTGGTTGGGTGTATTGTGCTCCCAGAACTAACTGACACGTTAAGGCATGGACTCCACATGAAGGTGTGTTTGTGGTAACTGGCAGTTAGAGATTAGCATCTGATGCTTTAAATTCTGTAAGTTTCAAGGTGGAGTAGCCATGGATGGTACTTGTTTGTCCAGCACATGCCACATATGCTTGAATCCTATATCAATGCCAGGACAAAAGGTTTCCTGGCAGAACATTGTGCAGAGCATCACACTGCCTCGCCCAGCTTCTCATAGTGCATCCTGGTGCCATCTCTATTCCATTGCTCCATGGTCCAGTTCAGATGCTCACGTGCCTATTGTAGGTGCTTTTAATGGTGGATATGGGTCAGCATGTGAAATCTGACTGGTCTTTCTCTACACAGCCCCATAAGCTGTTCGGACACCTCTACTATATCATAGTCAGATTAACATTTTCAGCTTTGTGTAGAACGGATAGGCCCCCTTTGTCCCCCATGCACATCAATGAGTCTGGGGCACCCTGGCCTTTCTTGGACCATTTTGGACCATTTTTGGACCATTTGGTAGGTACTGGCCTCTGCATCCAGGGAACAGTTTACAAGTCGTGCCATTTTTGGAGATGCTCTGACCTGATCATCTATCCATCACAATTTGACCCTTGTCAGTGTCACTCAGATCTTTGTGCATGTTTGTTTTTCCTGCTTCCCACACATCAACTTCAAGAACTGTCTGTTGACTCGCAGCCTAATCTATCAAACCTCTTACCAGGTGCCACTGTAGTGAGATAATCAATGTTATTCACTTCAGCTGTCAGCGGTATTAATGGTATGGCTGATCATTGTATGTGCCTGGTAAGTATTTGTGCTTTGCATCTTCATTCAGCAGCAATGGGTAATAGCCCAAAGCACACAGTTTATCAATCTAGAGCTCATGAATAATTTGATAACATTCATTGATGTAATTCTATAAATAAATGATTTATTATTGAGTGTTTGTCTGTGTACGAGAGTTAGAGGGGTTGCATTTTGTATAAACCCAATAAATAATTAATTAATATTAGTGATTGGTGTTGTTTTTATGTTTTGTTTTAATTTTAATCAATTTCTCATTCTTATCATCAAATTTCCCTCTTTAAATTAGCTTTGTATGGTTTGAAGGTGATTCATAAGAAGCAGTTATGTGGATCAGTGTTACTTATTCTTGCCCCTGGTGACCCACAGCACTGCACCATTTTAACATACAGTATTTACTGCCTCAATACACCTGACCCAGCTTATGTGGAGTATAACCATTAGTCGATGAGTTTACTATAGTGCTGTGGGCTGCCAGGAGCAGAATTAAGAAACACTGCTGTAAATTAAAATGCTATTTAAAATGTCATAAATTAAGATGTGTTTTAAAATACACTGTAGAAAGAAATCGTAAAAAAAAAACGGTCAAATGACTGGCAGTTTTGTTACAGTCTTACAGTTTTTTCCAAAATTATTGCAATCAAACACCTTCAATAAAGCAACAGCATTAGATATTTAGCAGGGAAACACTGTTATTTACAGATTTAAGATCAAACACTTTTAAATAAAGCAACAACACAAAAAAACCTGTTATTTCACAAATTTTTCATACATTCCTATGAACACACATGCTCAATAAAGTGTTAACACAAACTCATTATAATATTTGTAAAATAGCCTGAAGAACTGTAACACGGTATAGTACAAGTATGATGCAAAATACAATAAAAAGTTCGGTTTTATACTGTAGCATTACACTAAAAATCCTACAATGAAAAACAAAATGAAATATTTCTCTCACAAACTTAAACATTGCTGTGAAATATCCTTGACTAATTAAAATTGGACTGGAAACTTTATTACAAATAAAGTACAATGTGGTCCAT
>JAOTRS010125787.1:0-14554 GCA_028565755.1 Dinotopterus cunningtoni
CTATGTGTAGAAAACACTCTGCGCTTGATCCGCGCTCACCGGACGCTACGAACGCAAGAAAAACGCTCGATTTTAACACCCGTGTGAACAAGGCCTAAAGTTACTGTAAAAAAACATAAATATAAAGAGATCACAAGTAAAAAAACAAAGAAAGAGAGAGAGAGAGTGGTGTTAGGTTCGATTCCCTTATTGGTCAGAAGATGTTGATTTGTTCTCTGTAACAGCAGCTGTGACTTCACTTCAGCCCATAATGATGCACTTGATGAGGCGTTCCCCGAGTGCTGATAATAGACAGTAACAGCACTGAGACGTTTAACTGTGTGTATCTGATGTTTAGTACAACAGCACGACCTGAAGTGTGATATTGCTCTAACATGTCAAAAACATGTCTTTCTTTTTCTCTTCTTTGTTTCCTGTGTGCGTGCTTTCTTGTATTTTTTTCCTGCCTCTCTCCTTCTTGTGTCTGTTTTTTTTCTTGTTTTGTTACCTTTAGCATTCCTTTCGTTTGTCTCTTACTTGTTATTTTTTACTTCTATGATTTGGTATGTTTTCTTTTTTTATTTATTTCTTTTTACTAGTGATTTTTCTTTTATTTTTTCTTGCTTTTCTTCTGTTCTTATCTTTCTCTTTTATTTCTTTGCTTTTTCTCTTTTACTTTTACTTTTTTCTTTCTTTCTTTTTTTGCTTTCTTTCTTTTCACTTGTGTTCTTTATCTTTCTTCATCTTTCCTGGATTACTTCCTTTCCTTCTATCATCTGCTACATGCGTCTACCTTCCTCCTCTCTTCCCTGTGACAGTATCAGTCTGATACACGACGGCGTGTCAGAGACGAAGCTGTCGGATGTCTGACGAGCTCCAGATAAGAACAGCTGTGTGTTTGCTTTGTGTCTGACTAACGATGGAAACAGATGTTTACAGCTGCTTTAACACACGCAAGAAACTTTACACGCAAACATCTGTACAGTGAGCAGAAACGTTATAAAAGCATAAAGAATCAGAATAATCAGACTCAGGGTGAGGACAGTAACTCTGCCTCATCATGCTGATTATTTTCCTTCAGAAGCTCCGCCCCTTCCTCCTCGATACAACTCGCCTTGAAGAGAAACGGAAATACAAACCTTTGATCTCATCGATGCTCAGATATGAAAGAAAGGGAGAGACACGGAGAGTGAGACAGGGAGAGAGAGTGAGACAGGGAGAGAGAGTGAGACAGGGAGAGAGAGTGAGACAGAGAAAGGGAGGAGTGGAGGTTATACAGAGCGCCGTAACCTTGCCATGTTCGCTAACACACTGAGCGTCTCGCTAATCAATCACTCAGCCCTGTCACTGCTCTTACACCTCACTAATTATACTCCAGCGCTCAGATTTAGCCTCACACACACACACACGCACACATGCACACACACACACACGCACACACACACACACACACACACACACCTTTAAAGTTTTCTTTAGAACCCTGTGTGTGTGTGTGTGCGTGTGTGTGTGTGTGTGTGTGTGTGTGAGAGAAAGAGAGCTATAAACTTTAACAGAACTCCATTATAAAGTAAAGAATTTTAAATTAACTATATATATATATATATATATAGATCCATTTTAAACCATGCGACATTTGTCAAAAAAAGTGTTTTATATAGATATATATATATTTTAAAAAGCAAGGAAATAAAATGTTAATGAAAATAATAAAAATAATAGAGTATATTTACACTTAATAAAAATATGTTCAATTTTATATAATCTTTTTCTTTTCACCTTATTTTAGGTTCTTGCCTTCTTTTTTATCACCTGTAATTTTTTGTTCTTTTCGTTTCTTATGATTTTCCATTCCTTCGTTTCTATTCTTCCTTTTTTTATTTATTTTGTTCTTTCTCACTCTTTTTTCAATTCTATTTCCATTTTTTTCTATTTAAAATTAATTCACGCGATTTGTAACAATTTATTATTTCAACATTTTCTATACTTTCTAGTTAAACTAGAGGGTTTACATTTCAACAGACTTTTAAACTTTTTTTATTTCATTTTATTTCTTTCATCGGAAAATGCAGACAAAAAGAGAGTTTTTGTTTTTGTTTTTGTTATTGTTAATATTGATTTCGTTTTTTGTTTTTTTGTTGTTATTGTTTTTTGATTGTTTACCCACTATGTTATTCTTTCACATTTGATATGTTTATGATGATTAATATGTTTATGAATATGTTTATGTTTATTATCTTTCACATTTAATATGGTTATGATGTTTATGATTTTATATATGTTTACAGTATAAACAATGAGGTTTTTCACACTGTACAATTGAATTGTTCTTTGTTAACATTCATGCCAATAAAGCCTTTCTAAACTGAGAGAGAGAGAGAGAGAGAGAGAGACTTCATTATTCTAATACAGAATAAACATTTCTCTACTAAAACTCTGAGAACTGTGACGTCACAGAGGAGAGAGAGAGAGAGAGAGAGAAACTCATCCGAGAGAGAAAGCAGAAGTGATGAGGAGTGTGTGAGCAATGTGTGTGTGAGCAGTGTGTGTGTGTGAGCAGTGTGTGTGTGAGCTGGGACTCACCCCGGAGCTGAGCAGAACTCAGGCAGAGCAGCAGCACGAACAGCGCGAGCACAACCACCGACCTCATATTGCTGCAGCGCGCGCAGACTGACCGGCTCAAAAACTTCTAGAGGAGAAAAAGTTCGGCACAGAGAGAGAGAGAGAGAGAAAGAGAGAAAGAAAGACACCCCCCTCTCTCTCTGTGTCTCTCACTCCCTCTCTCCCCCCTGCTGGAGGCACACAGGAGGAACAACTTGTCTCTCTCTCTCTCTCTCTCTCTCTCTCTCTGTTCTCCTTAAACTATTCCCTGTAATCACTCACTCTATCTTTCTCTCCCTGTGGATCAATGATGAATCCCATAGGAAAAGATACAAACAAACAAAGAAACAAACAAACAAATAAACACACAATTCCGTAGATCAGGTGCCCTTTTAACTTTTTTTACTTTTATTAAGCACAGATCTCCTCCTTCTACACCATGTGGAACACACTACACCATGTAATGATGAAAAAAATATGTATAAAAGAGAATTAAAAAGAAAAGAACAGATACAGAAGAAAGGGAAAGAGAGAGGAGGATAGAATGAACCTAATAAAAAGAAGGAAGCAACCAAGGATGAAAGAAAGAAAGAAAGAAAGAAACGAAGAAAGAAAAAAATGACAATAATAAAATGTGAATGAAAGAGAGAAAGAGTGTAAATGACAGTGATAATTTGGTAATAAATTGGTCTTTGTGTCCTCATTAGTATCGAGTTCTGTTCAACTTCATTAGCATAATTAACAGAACTTACACACACACACAAAACATGAGTTACACATCTGTTCCTCTGTTGGGTATTTGACCTAATTAACACTATTATGAACACACACACACACACACACACACACACACTAAATAAAGAAACTAAAGGATTCCACTTCTCTGACATCACTTCCTGTATGGCTGTCCCTAAGTCTCCCCATTTCCTGTGCTGGATCTGTCAATCATCTGTTACCATGGCAACACACATGAGTAATACTGATGTCTGGACAAAAGAATGATTTCTGTAGATTATACCATTAGAGAGCTGTACATTACAGCACATCGCTAATGCAGAGACGTCACTGTTGCAACAACCTGAAACACATATATGCGCTAGAATGCTAGCATGCTGATAAGTGTCCTAGCCTAGTGCAGCTACACTATATTACCAAAAGTATTCCCTCGCCCATTGTGCATTGAATTCAGATGTTCCAATCGGTTTCATGGTTACCAGTGTATAACATCAAGCCTCTAGGCATCCAGACACTTCTACACACATTTGTGAAGGAATGAGTCGCTCTCAGGAGCTCAGTAAATTCCAGTTTGGTATCGTGATAGGCCGCCACCTGTGCAAAAAGTTAAAACAGTTAAATGTTAGTGGTATTATAACAAAGTGGAAGTGATTGGGAACGACAGCGACTCGTAAAATGTAATGGGCCACGTAAAATCACAGGGCGGGTCAGCGGATGCTGGGACTCATAGTGCACAGAGGTTGCCAACTTTCTGCAGAGTCAATAACTACTCAAGAACTAGCTCAAGAACAGTGTGGGAAGAACTTCATGGAATGTGTTTCCATGGCCGAGCAGCTCCATTAAAGACTTACATCAACAAGCGCAATGCAAACCATCGGATGCAGTGGTGTAAAGCACGCCGTCACTGGACACTAGAGCGGCAGAGACGTGTCCTCTGGAGTGATGAATCACGCTTCTCTGTCTGCCGATCCAATGGACAAGCTTGGGTTTGGCTGGTGCCAGGAAAACGATGAGTACAGCACTTGTCTGACTTTAATGTGCCATGTGTAAAGTTTGGTGAAAGGGGATTATGATGTGGGGTTGTTGTTCGGGAGTTGGAATCGACCCCTTACTTCCAGTAAAAGGACATTTTGGACAATTTCATGCTGTCAATGTTGTGGGAATAGTTTGGGGACAGCCCCTTCCTGTTCCAACATGACTGCACAAAGCAAGGTCCATAAAGACATGGAGTGAGTTTGGTGTGGAAGGACTTGACTAGCCTGCACCTCAAATAGAACACCCTTGGGATGAATTAGAGTGGAGACTGTGAGCCAGGCCGTCTCGTCCAACATCAGTGTCTGACCTCACAAATGTGCTTCTGGAGGAATGGTCATAAATTCATATAAAACCCATGAACACACTCCTAAACCTTGGGGAAAGCCATCCACAAGAAGAGTTGAAGCTGTTATAGCTGTAAAGGGGGCGGGAACAACATCATATTAAACCCTATGGATTAAGAATTGGATGTTACTCAAGTTCATATGCAGGTGAAGGCAGGAGAGCCAATACTTTTGGCAATATAGTGTATGTAGCTGTGAGAAAGGTATTAGATTCTGGAAAAATTAGGTTAAGGCATATTTAAAAATGAGAATCATGTAGTGTTTAACAAACACACACACACACACACACACACACACACACAGTGTCCAGAACACAGTGTGCAAAAACACTCGCACTGAGTCAAACTCCATATCGGCTGTTTGTTCCATTATTGCTGTAAAAATGATTCCCTGTAGAGGTGACTAATATACTGTATATATATACTGTACATATACAGTGGAACCTCGTCATACAAGTTTAATTCATTTTGGAGGTGAGTTAAGGTGAAATTTCGTATTGCAATACACATTTTCCCATAAGAAATAATGTAAATTCAGGCAATCTCTTTTAGCCACCCAAAAATATTACCAATATTTATTAACAATACCAATAGCTTTTGAACGCTTTTGAAGGCAATGTTGGTATCGTGGGTTCACTCACTCAAAAAAAGCTTTGATTGACTGAAAAAGATTCCTAAACTCAAATACTTGGCTTTCCACTGGCGCAAACAGGTTTTGAACGGCTTCCGGATGTACGCGCAACTTATCCGGCGTTAGGTTCAGTTTGGTTTGTTTTTACAAATTTCTTGATTTTTATGCAAAATTCTTAAGGCAAAAATTCATGAGGGTCTGCAATCGTATGCCAAGGTGCCACAGTACCTCCATTTTCTATCGTGTTCACAACCCCACCCCCCACCCTTCTGTATAAATCACATGGCCACAGCCCCTCATCTTTCTGTAAAAACCACATGGCCCCACCCACTTTATCCTTCTGTATAAACAACATGGCCCCACCCACTCATTCTTCTGTGTAAAGCACATGGCAAGAGACAGAGAAATAGTAAGACAGACAGAGACACAGGTTCCAACATTGCCACACTTAAAAAAACTGTAGTATGATGACTTTTCCAGCTTTTCGAATTGGGCTTCACACACACACACACACACACACACACACACATGGGTCTCTGTAGATTGATCATGTGATTCCTGTCCTTTGGAACATGAAGTTCTCAATGTCTCATTTCATTTTCCAGATGTTCAGGTTCAGGGCTCTGTCCCAAACGCCAGAGCTCAGGACTAGTTACGAGAAAACTGCTCTGTGGCAGTCTGTTGTGGCAGCAGCTCGCTAACAGTCTGCTAGCTAATAAGCTAATCACCCACAGTTAGGTGCTAGATATGATAAAAATATCGATTATACAGTCATTTAGGGTCGTTTTAAGTTAGAGTCATGTGTAAGAGAGAGTGCTGCCTCTTTTAATTCTGTGTGCTTTTGTGTAAAAACATAGTAAATTCATCTGATCATAGTGGCAAATACAACCTCAGACAAACAAAAACATATTTTTTTTACCGTGTCATAATTAATTTAATACAAATGAAGCCAAAAAAAAAGAAAAACATGAAGGTAATACTAAGTACCCTCTTACTGCTTCCATAGGATTCAGGAGAGTCAGTTGCAGCCAGATGTTGTTAATCATCAGCCCTTGATTAACTGATAATCAGGAGGTGTGCAGACCACTATAAAAGCAGAAGTTTTGGCAGTTTGCAGGTCTGGAGCATTCAAGTGTGCAAGTGGAGCAGAATTGGAAATCATTCAAGACAGTTCCCAATCTTCCCAGGAGTGGACGTCCCAGCAGATTCACCCCAAGGTCAGACTATGCAATGCTCAGAGAAATACAAAAACACCAAGAGTTACATTTCAGACCCTACAGGCCTCACTGAGCATGTTACAAGTTAAAGTCGCTGACAGAACAATTAGAAGAAGACTGAACAAGTACAGTTTGTTTGGAAGGGCACCATGAGAACATCTCTTCTGTCTAAGAAGAACAGGGAAACATGACTATAGTTGCCAAAACCACATCTAAACAAACCACATGGCTTCTGGAACAATGTCCTATAAACAGATCAGAGTTGTTTGACCTTAAACCCCAGCGCCATGTTTGGTGAAAATTATACCTCAAAATCCAGACCTCAACCCAACTGAAATGCTCTGGCAGGACCTCAATAGAGCTGTGCATAAGTGAAAGCCCAAAAACCTCAACTGAGGCAATGTTGTAAAAAGAATCATGAGAGACTGATGAAGTCATACAGGAAATCATTTATTATAACCAGTTATTGCTGCTAAAGGTGGCTTTACAAGCTATTGAATTATGGAGGTACTCAGTATTGCCCATCAGTTGCTGCCCATACTTTGTCAAATAAATAATAGCACAGGGAAAATGTTGCATGTTGTTTGAGGTTGTATTTGCCTAAAACTGAGACCCACTACAATCAGAAGATTTTGATTATGTTTTTATACAAAAACACATATAATTAAAGAAGGGTATACTAACTTTTGTATATGTTAGCCATTATACACTGTGTATTTGTACAGTACTGAAACAAAAAAATAAACAAATCACAGCTGATACCTTCTTCTTACACTATAGTGAGGCAAAAAAAGCCAAACCTGTCTGCTAGCATGATTACTCTACTATCAATGTTACTCGTCAGCAATGTCCTAGCAACTGCTAACTGCTAACATCTCAAACGAAAAACAGATAAGCATTGGATTAATCGTGTCATTTGAATGACGTAGCAATTTCAGGCAAAATGAAAAGAACACGCTAGGATAGCTAGGTTATCTGTAACGCAGTGTTAGAAACGATGTTCAGCATGTCGTAGTGTGTTTGTGTACGTATCACGCTAATCCCTTCGCTCATTAAGATAGCATATCGTATCTAACTAGCGGATTAGCTAGTTCTTTCAGGTAATTTGTTTGTTGGGATACACCAAAAAAAATAAAAAATCGAGTATTCAAAAAGAACTGAAAGGTGGGGAGCACAGAGTCGAGAGGCTTCATTTCACCCGCCGTGCCCACGTCGCCATGACAACAGCAAAGATTGTGTGTGTGTGTGTGGGGGGGGGGGGGGTAACTCATATCCCAGTTTATGAAGTGAGATGGAATCGTCCCGCTGTATTATTGCAAAAGCTATCATAAAGGGTATGTCCTATCTCTGTCTCCCACACACACACACGCACACACACTTCACTATCTGCCTCTTGCTTTTCATCTGCAGACTCTGAGTTTTTATTTCATCACTCAGCATCATTTTTTTCATTTTTTTCCTGAATTAAATTTCTCCCAAAAATATATTTTTTAAATCACATTACTGAATAAAACATACATTAATAATTTATTCATTAATCAAATAAAAAAAATAGTTATGGAATTATTTAGCATTAAACATCTTTTTTATTTTAATTTTTTTGCACTTATCATTTCATTAATTAGATTTTTTTTTCTTTTAAAATACATTTAAAAGACAAGTTCCAAAAATTAATAAAAAAATAAACAATAATATAAAATAAGTAAATATGAACAAATCTCACCTGAACTTTGACTTTAATTTTTTTTTCAACTATTATTTTTAAAAAAATCACTTTTATATTGCTTGTTTATGTCTTTTATTATTATTATTATTATTATTATTATTATTATTCCCTTTACAGGTTTGTATTAGATGCGGTTGTTCCTCCCATCATTAGTGCTAATAGACAGGTTCGAGGTGGTGTGTTGGTTCTGGTGTTAAACTCTGGATTGAGTCCTGAGATGAAAGCTCAGCAGAGGAACACAAACATCTGCCCGTGAGTCAGGATCAGAGAATGTGCTGGAGAGCTGAACTCGTCCCAGTGGATCAGAACTCACCAGAATGTTTTCCTGTAGACTTATCGCTGCTTTTCAGAGGTTCAACACAAATCAGAGCAAACAAGTTCTACTCCTCATGCACCTCACACTCCTCACAAGCCTTAACCTCCTCATCCTTCTCACACTTCTTATGGTCCTCATGCTACTCATCATCCTTAGGTTCCTTATGCTTTTGATGTTCATTACACCCTCATACTCCTTATGGTCCTTACACTCTTTACACTCCTCACACTCCTCAACCTCCTCCTGTTTATTACAGTCCTTAACCTCCTCCTGATCCTCACACTCCTCAACCTCCTCCTGCTTATTACAGTCCTTAACCTCCTCCTGATCCTCACACTCCTCAACCTCCTCCTGCTTATTACAGTCCTTAACCCCTCCAGATCCTTACACTCCTCAACCTCCTCCTGCTGATTACCTTCCTCAACCTCCTCCTGCTCCTCACACTCCTCATGTTCCTCAATCTCCTCATACTCCTTACACTCCTCAACCTTCTCCTGCTTTTTATACTCCTCACACTCCTTACTCTCCTCAACTTTCTCCTGCTCCTTACTCTCTTTAACCTCCCCGTGCTCCTTACTTTCCTCAACCTCCTCCTGCTCCTTACTCTCCTTAACCTCCCCTTGCTCCTTACACTCCTCAACCTCCTCCTGCTCCTTACTCTCAACCTCCTCCTGCTCCTTACACTCCTCAACCTCCTCCTACTCCTTACTCTCCTCAACCTTCCTTCTGCTCTTTACTCTTCTCAACCTCCTCCTGCTCCTTACTCTCCTCAACCTCATCCTGCTCCTTACACTCCTCAACCTCCTCCTGCTCCTTACAGTTCTCATGCTCCTTAACCTCCTCCTGCTCCTTATAGTCCTCATGCTCCACAACCTCCTCCTGCTCCTTACTCTCCTTAACCTCCTCCTGCTCCTTACTCTCCTTAACCTCCTCCTGCTCCTTACACTCCTTAACCTCCTCCTGCTCCTTACACTTCTTAACCTCCTCCTGCTCCTTACAGTCCTTATGCTCCTTAACCTCCTCCTGCTCCTTACAGTCCTCATGCTCCACAACCTCCTCCTGCTCCTTACTCTCCTTAACCTCCTCCTGCTCCTTACTCTCCTCAACCTCCTCACACTCCTCAGCCACCTCATGCTCCTCACCCTCCTCATGCTCTTCACACTCATTATGGTCCTTACACTCCTCACTCTCTTCATGATCTCTATGCTCCACACACTTCTCATGCTCCTAATGCTTCTCAATCTCCTCAACCTCCTTAAAGCTCTCTCATGCTCCTCACACACCTAAACTAAAAAGTAATTTGTCAAAAAATAATGTGACTGAAAGTAAAACAACTAGTAAAAAAAATGTGTTGGTAAAAAATATAAACATAAAAGTCTGCAATGTTCCCTCTTCCACTCTCTCTCTCACTCTCTCTCTCTCTCTCTCTCTGTCTCTCTTCTCCATCCTCTTCCTGGCTTCTTTTCTCCTTCTTTCTCTATCATTACTCCTTCCCTTTCATCACTCCCTTCCTTCTCTTTTCCACTCTACCGTGGATCTTTTCTTCATTCTTTCCAGCCTCATATACAGTACATATACAGTACAAATGATCCTGATTTATTTTTCCTTCTCTTTTACTATATGTTTGCTTCCTTTCTTTTTTTCTCTCCATTTTCATACTATCACTTTATTCTACTTTTCATCTCCTCCAACAGGAGGTGCTAGTGCTCAGACACTGGGAGAAATGAAAAGCGAGTGGAGCGACAACTTGTAAACAACTGCATTGACCCCGGGGTGAAAACAGGAGCAGGGTTTCCTTTAAAAAGAGAGAGAGAGAGAGACAGACAAACAGATAGATGGACAGAGAGATAATGAGGTTTTCATGCTGGACATCATTGTTCAATCGATTACAGAGATCGATTCTCTCTCTCTCTCTCTCTCTCTCTCTCTCAATATTCTCTCATTTCTCTGTGTAACTTGTTTTTTCTGTCTTGTCACATTTCTTTTCCATCACTCCATCCCTCTTTTTCTCATCTCTCAGTTTGCTGTCCCCCTCTCTCCTTTTCCACTCCCTTGTTTCTGCACTTCAGTTTCTTCGCTCTTGTATGCTTATTATTAGGATTATTGTTGCTCTCTTGTAAGTTTTGTCTTTGGTGGATTTTAGACGAGTGAGATACAGGTGATTACGCTCCAAAGCAATAAATAAATACAATTATTTATTTTAGTGAAATAAATCAAATTAAGTACTTTAGATAAAACTATTGACGGAGTATAACCTGAAAAGAGATAAAGTCATAGAAAGATTTGAGTGCAGGCTTGCATCGCATGGGATAAGCGCTTCTGTATAAGTGGGGCTGAGGACGTGAGGTGAATGTGCTTGGAGAGTCTGTGTTACGAATGTTTCCTGGAAGAGAATTCCAGAGACGAGGAGCAGTGTGGATGAAGCCTCTAGAGCCCATGGTGGTGTAAAGAGAAACGTCGAAGAGGAAGAGCCAAGAGTACAAGTGTACGAGCTCTGATTGATAAGGAGGAGCGAGATTACGGAGCACTCTTGGGTTTTTTTTCACATCAAACAAGATTGATTTGTACCGTGCCAAGAAATGATTGCTTCCCCTTCCCCACTCCTCACATTTTTATTATTACTCTCTGTACTCGGGTACACTCGCCTATTTTTACTCTCTGATACAGCAGGCGACAGCGTGCACCAAGTCGGTTTGTGAGCCACCATTAGACACAAAGAGAAGAAGAGGGCGAGGAAGTTAATCTTTGCGCTATGCCTTTTATTATTAATGTTTCCCGCATGTCTTCATGCTGGTCGTGTCGGTTGTAGTGGATGAGATTGTGACCGTGAAAAGACCCTTAAAAAAAGAGAGGATTCCTTTAATTCTGGCTGAAACTTTTATCACACAACACACCTGATACTTTTCTCCACCTGTTCCAACCTGCCTGTACACACCTCTTCACCTCCTTTCCACACTCTCCGTTGCTATGGACAGTTGACTATTGACTTAAAGTCCATCCATCAAAAAATACATGGGAAATCTTTTCATCCATTCATCTATCGGAAATCCATCCATCAGAAATCCATACATTTATTCATCGGAAATCCATCAAAAATTCATCCATCCATCTATCGGAAATCCATCCATCCATCCATCCATCCATCCATCTTTTCGTCAGAAATCCATCAGAAATTTTCTTCATTTTATCCATCCATCCATCCATCCATCCATCAGAAATCCATCCATACATTAGCAATCCATCCATCCATCCATGCATTGGGAAATCTATCCATCCATCCATCCATCCATCCATCCATCCATCCATGCATCCATTCATCCATCGGAATTCCTGACCGGAAAATGCAACAGTACTGACAGACAAAAATGAGTAAATATTATTATTTGAAAAGTCACCATTATTTGCACCACTGTACTAGGTTCATCCATTCAGCCTTGTCTCTACGTCATGTTCTCAACATCATGTTCTCAACATCATGTTCTCAACGTCATCTTGATAATGTAATTCTAACTTTTAGAAGTGAAGTAATGTCCTAACGATTATCCGACATCAGTAACATTACCAAGTCAGCATTCTCACAATGTTTTGTCAACCAAATAATTCCTGTTTTTTCACTTCATTTTCTCTCTCTTTTCTCCTTCCTACGTCTTCCCCCTCCTCTTCTCCTCTACGCCCTTGGGAATCTCAGTGTTGAACTCAACAAAATAAGGGTTTCCCCTTTCAGTAAAAGCTTCCCAAAGAAGATGAATGTACATTTTCCCTCTCTTTGTTTTCTGTCCATCTCCCTCTCTCTCACTCATCCTTTCTCTCTAGTTCTTGTCTTCTCCACTTGTCGGTCATTTATTCGTTTCATTTCCTCCCTGTCCGAATGAGTTTTTTACATCACTCAGTGTGCCGTCTCTCTTCCCATTTTCCCTACTTCCCCTTTTTCTCTCTCTCTCTCTCTTTTAATAAAGCACCGGTAATGGAAAAAACTGTTACGGATGACACAGCTCGCTCCAGCTGTCAATCAAATGAGACGGTTCAAAGATGGCTGACAGGAAGAAGAGGAAACATGTGCCGGTTCTGATGGACAACACGCTAACATCCCTCGCTTGGCGAGACGACGAAAGGAGATGAAAAGGACAAGAAAGAATCACCTCCATTAGTGGGATATAGCTGGATGTGCCCACACACACACACACACACATACACACACATACAACTAAAAAGTATTTTTTTTTTAATTGATACTATTAATACTGTACTACACTATATTTTCATTCTAAATAGTAGGATAGTATGTAGATTGGGATACCTCAGACTCATCCCTGTCCCAGTACTTGATGCATACTTACATATTACTGATAAAAGTACTGATAAAAAGTGTCAATATTAACTAAAGGAGTCATGACTATTTGCCAAATTGCATGCCTTTATATTAAATAGTATGGTGGATAGAGTACAATGTAAAAAGCCAATGCTACATCCCAGCTCACATACGTCCATACTAAACTACATGCATACTTACATACTAAATAGTACAGATAAAAAATCTACAACAGCCAGAGCAAGTAGCAATCCTGTTTTCTTCCCTAATAAATAATATGCATAAATAGTACATAAACCATAATTATGTGCTATGTCCAGAGCAATGTCCTATCCTGCATACTACCCTAAAAATAGTATGAATAAACAGTTAAAACCCTTGCCTAAATGTCAAGTTGCATTGTTATATGCTAAATAGCATGGAAAAATAGTACAGAAACACGACTATGTGCATACTTTCATACTAAATAGTAGAGATAAGTAGTGCATAAACCATGATAAGGTGCCTAATTGCATACTTATATACTTAATAGTAGAGGTAAATAGTACATACTGTGTACCATGACTATGAGCTTAATTGTTTAATTACATGCTAAACAGTGCAGATAAAAAGTACATATACCATGATAATGGCCAAAGTGCATACGTGCATACTAAATAGTACAGATAAATAGTACATAAACCATGACTGTGTGCCTACTTGGCATAATTACATACTCAATATCATTTTTCAATAATCTACAACAGCCCAATGCCATGTAGAAAAATAGTAGAGATAAATAATATATATAACCCATAACTGTATGCCAAACAGTATAGATGCACAGTGTGTAGTGTCTAAAATAACCAGAACAATTTCACATCCTCCATACTACCCTAATAAATAATATGGGTAAATAATACATAAACAAGCGCTATGTGCCTAATTTCAGTCATCAAATCAGTCATTGCATACTTGCATACTAAATAGCATTTGATGAACATTAGTATGTACATTATGACCGCTTGAAAAAAATGTCCACATTTGTTTCATGCAGCAAACTACCATACCTTAATAGTATGCATATACAGTATATGTTCTAAAGCTGTCCCAAGTATGTCTCAAAGTGCATACTTCCACACTAAACAGTATAAATAAATAGCATACAATGGTTGTTGGTCTATCCACAACTGCACTAACCATACAGAATGGTTAAGATGCCATCAAATCATAAACTGCATACTTCCATACTAAATAGTGTGCAACAATAGATTTTTTTTTTTTTTATATTGAGATTTTTTCAGACTGAAAGTGCAGCAGAACCTCAACACAGCAAGCAGCATACTTGCATACTACAAAGTGTGTGTGTGTGCTGTATCAAGATATATAATTCTGCTCCTTTCACTGATTTTCAATGATACACACATTTCGAGTTGAGTGTGTGACTCATCACCAAGGAGACTCTCTCTCCCACACACACACACACACACACACACACACACACACACACGCAAATGCAAACGCAAACAAATTGGATATTAGCGTTCTCCCCTGACGCCTGAGTCTGACAAAATGAACTACAACACTTTTCCACCAACAACCTCACTGGGGAGTGTGTGTGTGTGTGTGTGTGTGTGTGTGTGTGTGTGTGTGTGTGTGTGTGTGTGTGTGTGTGTGTGTGTG
>JAOTRS010125861.1:0-14543 GCA_028565755.1 Dinotopterus cunningtoni
GATGTTATTATTAGTGTCTTCCCAAGAATAAGTTAGGCTCGGAATGAGGGCCGCTTTATAAAAAAATAGATAATAATTTAAAAGAAATATCTCTTGAAGTTTTTATCAGGTATACTTTTAATATTAGTTCATACCAAAAATGAACAAGGCAAGTGTTTTGAATGTGTAATACATGTTTACCAGAGCTAGTAAGTATGTGGGTTTAATTCGGCATATTTGTAACTTTCATTTGAATTTCCCCGTGATTTCTTGGGAAAAAAAACCCAAACATTTTTGGTGACTTTAATCTGACTCTGAACTGCTGCAGTGAGCAACATCTGACAATGGGAGGTGTGTGATTCCTTAAAAACACCTAATGCTTCGTATAGTCTTATTTGCGCTCACTGTGGCTCAACCTTGATGACTAACTACTGTATACACACAAGAGATCTATAGTTTTAACAAAGAATCAGATCAGCCTTGGATATTACAATGAGATGCTGATTTTATCTAAAGTTAACAACTTAAAAAAGGTACTTGATGCACTGGGCTTGTGCCAGCATGTGTTACAGCACACAAGAGTTCATACTTGTAGAGGTCGGGCTGCGGCTGCTCACACTCGATGGTAGCAATGAGAGACTGCAAATCTTTCTCTGTATCTGGCACAGTGTAATGCGTCTGAAAGATAGACAGAAAGGATAAGAGCAAAAAGGTATTATAACCACCTCTGTAACTGTATAAAAAATAAACAGATGTGTTTGATGATGGGCTGAAACACAAGTAGGAATATGACAAGTTGGAGAACGATGAGAGGATGTGGGTCAACTACTATTTTAAGAGCCAGAGCAACTGAGGGGGGGAAAAGGAGCTATCTGGGCCTCTGTGTTTCATCTGAACTGGAAAAACAGAGCTAATATAGGCACAGAGACGCAATGCCCATTAATAAAACTATGACCAACGTCATGGGATGTGTTAATAGGCTCACTTTATGGTTGGACTCCCCGTCCAGACTGGCTGTGGTGACGAAACACGTATCGTCGTCTCGACTGGAATGCAGCAAAATGAGATCACAGGGAAAGGTCTCATCTTCCACAACCTCCACTATATCACCCACCTGCAAAGTAAAAAATAAATAAATAAATCAACCAACACGTTATACATGTGAAAAGCAAATGGATTTCTGCATGGAAGCCTCTAAACATATACCCACGTAATGAAGACCAACATGAAGAATTAATCAAGACTGATTTCCTGGCAGAATCTATTACCATATACTTTCTGATCAGTTTATGCAGTACAACGTTGTGTGTGGTTCTTTTTAATCCTTTGACAGATGTTTCACATATTTCTGAGCTGCACTGCTTTAACAGCCTGTTCCAGGTCATGTCACAGAACTAAAGTGGGATTAAAAACATTTCCTCCATACGCACTGACTGACACCTTAGTTTTTGTTCATTTTCAAGCCATAAACCCAACTTCTTGTTTTAATTTTAGACAACATACAGATTAGCAGGTGTGGTGGTTTAAAGTTTCTTACTACAACTTAAAATCACTGTTGAATTAAATCCTGCAAAGACATCAAGTCCTAGAGCAGTATAAAAAAGATTGCGTTTACTTCATTTCTCCATTGAAAAGAGTTTCCTGTTTCATATGCAACGGTCTGTTACATCCATTTGTTATGTCTTGGGGGAAAAAAATACAGTAGTGATCTGGAACAACTACCAAAAGTAACTGTATCATAAAAAACAAAAAACAGGAGTATTGTTATGAGACCAAATTCAGACTCAAATTATCCTCTTTTCATCATTAAGGTTTTTTAATGATCTTAATCTTTTTTAATTTTTTTATTTGAACAAATAAATGACATGGGGCTGTGAAAATGATTTATCCTCCTGGAGGCTTGCCATTTTCATTAAATTGTAAACAGGTTACGGTTGTGCAAGAGTTGTTTGTTTCATTGAAGTTGGAAACAAAGCAATCCTGTTATGACTCATACTGTGGAAATCTTTGAAAAAAATGTATGTTGTTGACAATATGTTTCTTTAAAATTTAATAAATTGTCCAAAAATTGTTCTATTATACTTGGATTATGTAAAACATCCAACATTCAAGTCTTTATAAATAAACTGTTATTACAGAAACACTAATGTTGTTAAAAGATTCACATTGTTGAGTTGTGATTTAAATTGTGAAATCTTATAATGTTGCTCATAACATAAAAGTCTGTATTTATAAATGTCATAATACATCACTGTAAAGCAGATTTAGACGTACAGTGGAAACTTGGATTACGAGCATAATTCGTTCGGAAAGTAGGCTTGTATTTCAAAACACTCGTAAACCAAATTGAATTTCCCATAAGAAATAATGGAAACTCAAATTATTCATCAGCCCAAAAAATAAATACATAAAAATAATTAACACAAAATATTAAGTAAAAATAAAACAAACTAACCTATACTTTACCCTTAAAAAAAAGTAAAAAATAAATCCCGACAGAAGTGTTTCCATTTGTGCGCGCAGGTTCAGTGTTTGTGTTTGTGTGTGTGTGTGTGTGTGTGTGTGAAGCTAAAGTAAGGAGCCCCTCCTCTCTCCCCCTTCTTGTCTTACACAGTTACCCTTCCTCCACTCCACTCACACGCACAACGGAAACACTTTTATCGGAAAAATAAACAAGAAATCTCTCTAATGACACTCGATTGAGCGAAACACTAACAGAATCACTGCTGTAAAGTAAAAATAAAACAAATTAACCTGCACTTTACCTTTGAAAAGAATCATGACAGAGCAGTGTTTTTGTGTAGAGCAAAGAGAAAGTGTATGTGTGGGGCACGGTGTCCAATGACGCGCGCGCACACAGACACAAAGAGCAGGCTAAGCCTTGACCAGAATGAGAAAATGGATCTTTAACCTATCTAATGAGACTTGCTTTTGCTTTACACGCGCTGTACACACACGCATACAGACACACAAAATTAAATATGTTTTATGCGCACACACGTGGTCACAGTGTTATAGTATACAGTACACGCGTGCACGGATGTTAATTATACCAGTAAGAGACGTGTACTAAGACCCGGCAGGGGAGACGATTACCCAACAATCCTGCGGCATAAGAAATCTTGAGAAAAAAGAGAGAGAAAAACTGTTGGCTCAGCAGTGATCACGTGACGCTCGGATACATGATACTCGGTACTCGTAAACTAAGACTTGTTCGTTTTCCAAGTCAAAATTTATTAAAAATCTTTGCTCGTCTTGCGGAACACTCGCAAACCGCGTTACTCGCAATCCGAGGTTTCACTGTACATGTTAAATAATTGGTTTATTTACTCTTGCCCTAATAAAGCAAATGTGTCAAAGTACTACTGATGTAAAAAGACTGTAAAAATGCTGAAACCAACAACGGAAATGTTCAAGCAGACTATAGCTGCAAATCAAATGTAGATTGTTTAATTGATTGCATTGCCGATATTGATTCTATTCCATTCAACTGCACCAATTTGTCCAAATTAGATAGATTTCTTGCAGTATAAAAAAGTACCAAAAGTATCAAATAAGTAAATAGTGTTGATGGTTTCAAATGACATTTCTCATACAAAGTGATAATCTTCTAGCTGTTGGTATTGCACCAACTACCCATACATTCAAAAGAAGCAGAAGCTATAACCTTACAAAAATGCACTACTTTGCCTTATGCCTTACTAACTGCAGAAGATGAAGCGGTTTCTACTTTATGCAAATGCTGTTGTATATTTTTAAGGAATTTGTCAGTTTGTCAGTTAAAGTGAGAACAAAGTAAGAATTGATTCAAAATTAAAAAACTGGCCCATTGATTCAATTACTTGAATCAATCAACGAGAGAAGGATTCAATTGCATAACCGATTCAATTGCACAGCTCTGTAGTCAAAATTCTATAATGATGCTTTAGTTAAAAAGTAGTGGAAACTGCGTAGTCTGAGAGTGCACCAAAAAACTACAATTATACAGCTGCATCACTCGCAGCTGCATGCATTTTAGAAATGTAGCACATTTCTGGTTAACCCTTGATTTAGTAGGAAGTTAAACACACTCATATACACACGCTCATATCCTTGCAGTGCTGCATTATTTTGATCAATTTGCATTCTGGAATGTAAAACGTTTTTCCCGGGCGGTGAGAATGCTGAAATCATTCGCTATAGTGACAGGTGAGCTAGAGAGTTCATTTTAGGCGTACAGATTCATCAATAAAAAAAAATAAAATGTACTCCTAAATGTACAGTAGTCCTCTCCTCCCTCCTTCTCTCACACACTCCTAAACAGACAGAGAACAGTTCTGGCATGGGGGCAGAAGATGAAAGTTACCTTGATCTTCTCGCTCTCCTTTCGTGCAGGCTGACCGTTCTCCAGCACCCGCACTTGGTACTTATTCACTTCGTTGTCTGCTTTGTGCCGCAGCCAGTCCTCATAACCCTACGTAGAGAGACAGAGAAGCAGACAGATCATGATAATAAAACAGGGGAGTGTATTAGTGCATACACAAAGCAGTACGTGGAAAGACTGCAGTGAGCTGGAATTTGCCTATATTTGGGCTGCCTAATTAAATGAGTACAGAGAGTGTAAACAAACGCTGCATAATAATAATAATAATTATTATTATTATTATTATTTGATAATAATAATAATAGGGAATCCTTTACAAAAAAACGTGTATTGGTATATAAGTGAGTAACACATATACAGCATTTTGTGCAGTGAATGTGATTTATACTCAGGGTCATAAAAGGTTTGTTGAAGTCATCATTCTGACTCTTAAAAAATGTAAGCACCCCTGAACACCTAAATAGACACTTTTTAGTTTAGGTATTTTTAGTTGGTGACCAGCTGCTAAAGAATTAGCAGAATTGACCGATTGGCATCATGAACTATTCCCATGTCTATCTGAAACCTACTGACCAGCTGACCACACCATGAGGGATATCGCTAAAACAGATTTGGGCCTCTTAATACTACAACATGAAAAGAGATTCCTTACAGTTGTGCGCTTTTAACATTATGGTCAACAGTCTGATGATGTGTTAGTTTTGTTTGCATGAATGTTAGAAACCTCTAAAGGATAATTTGTGTCTTAATTAAATTAAAAAAATTCTGACAGCTGGCATCCAACTAAAGTGCATGAGCATGCCACATTATATTAATGTATTTACACACATTATGCAGTGATTTTTTTTTTTTAACACATTCTCTGCTGCAAATACATTTCTCGCTACATCACTGGTATAAACAAACACCTTAGACATTTATTTCCGGTGATTTTAAAACAGTCAGACAATTTGTTTTTAGACAATTTGTATCAGAAATAAAAATAAGCTGGGCAGTGAACCTACCACAACCCAGCAGTGACAGCAGGGCTTACAGCTTGAATGTCTAAAAGACAAACACAGGATATTCGACCCAGAGTACTCCAATGAAGACAACTTATCAGATTACACTTTTTAGCACTTATGCTGGAGGATAACTGGTTTGCTGAACAGTCAGTCATCTAATAAAATTTTGCTGCAGGAAGTGTTTTAGATCCTACAGAAGAGTATGTGCTTTCGTGAAAGACCAGGAAGTTTTAAGGCGTGGGTTGCAGTAGTGAGTTTTAGTGACTGCTTGAACACAAACAAAACCATGCCTCTTATAATGTTTAGGAACCTAGAGATTTAAAGGATGCACTTAATTCAATAAAACTTTAATAAAAAGTTTGTAAAGGATGGTACAATCAATGAAAGCCAGAAAAAATGACTCGTATTGCATCAACCAAACATAAAAACAGTCAGTTCAGTCACCAATTTGTTGGTGAATGTGAGTGCGTGAAAAGGAGAGACTGTAGTTAGAGAGGATGTTGTGGTCACCTGTTTAATAGCTGTCACCGTTATCACAAAAAACAGCGGTAAGCCGCTGGTCACAGGGCTGGTCGGGGTGTCCACGATAACCTACATAAAGATACAGAGTTTTGTCAGCACCAGAACACACTTACATAGGATCATTTTGTTTCATGATAACACTTAAACAAAATTTAATAAATGTATCTTCAAAACTGTTTAGGAAATACATATTAATTTTGTAAAAATATTGTACTTTTTTTATGTGGATGTTAGTATTCACTTCAGAGCCATAAGAGTGTGTGTCAAAAGTTCTACAAATGTGGGTCAGTCATGAATGAAGACATAATATCAACAGACATTTCCAGATGACTTCAAGCACAGTATGGTAATGAGACTCTAGCATTTTACATGTGAAGTCGGGAGGTTGATCAGGACTCCGGCGTACTGAGAAAACTTTTTTACCTTAATGGTGCCCACGTGCTAGTGAAATGCTGGGATTAGTGCATTAGTGTAGCACGAGATTATATAGAGAAATAAAGGAAGTTTTTACCCTCAGAACCCGGTTATTTGCACAATAAAAAGTCCGGGATTGACTCGAATGCCCTTGTATATACTGGAAATAATACATTTAGAAGCTAGACCTTAGCGATCAGACAAAACAGGGGTGAATAACGCAATATAGTAATGTACAAAAAGCTTCTACAGACTAACACAAACATGCTTATGTAAGCACTTCGTTTCTGCCACTGACAAAAAGTCAGCAAGTCAATGAGTAGTTGTTGGACTATGAGATGCGATGTACTGTCCTCATGTCCTCATATTGGACTGTAAAGTACAGGGTGTCCAAAAATCACCATATAAAGAGAAATGAACATATTTTCATTTCATTTTTATAAAGAAACCTTAAGATGATTGCTTTTCTTGTAAACACACAGAGAGCGGTCTCTTTGTTGATTAACTTGTGCTAACATGCCTCATGCTGTGTGTGTAATTGTACTTTAGATGTGTTCCTTTAAGTGATCTTTGTACTCAGTGTTTTATTGGTACACCATGGCCTTCACATGCCAGGTGCACGTCTCTAAAGTCTATCTGAAAGCATTTTGTACGGTTTACTACATGATTCTGTGTGTGTTCTTTCAAAGTTTGGATGTCTTCAGTATTAATGTACAGTATTGAAAATAATAAAAATAAAGAAAAACCACTGAAGGAGAATGTGTGTACAAGTATTTACATATAGTACTTACTTTTGGGACACTGTGTACAATATACAAGCCGTGCTATGTTTAACCACATGAGGGCAAAGGAGTATGTATGTAAAAGTTCCAAATATAACTTTGTGACCTTTGATCAAAACATCTTTCAAAATATTTCATTCTGTACTTAGTTTATAATATTCTGCCTCCAGATATCCTTTGGAGAATGCACAGGGTGCACGTAAAGGTCATGGTGTACCAAGGAAAGACATAGTACAACACATTTAAAGTGTGAGTATAGACTAAAAAAAAGTAGTGACAGAAGTGTTAACACATCGTCATCGTTAAGGAGGACTGTGTGTAGAGGATGTTCTGTAAATAAAGTAACGAGTTTGCCTACGTACAATGACTTTTGGGACACCTGGAAATTCAGGTCAAAACATATACACTAAAACAAATCAACAGAAAAGACCAAACACACTTATATTTTTATATAAGATATATTTTTATATCTTATTTCCAAGAACTTTTTCCAACTTTTTCAAAACTACTGACAGCCTCTTACACTGCCAATAAAGCAGCAGGCTGTGGGATTAGAAACGTTCTAGTTACAGCACGGAGGTGTGCTGAATTGTTTAAACAGATGACATGTCAAATAAAAATTTTTTTTTGCAGCAGGTAATAAAGAAGGAAATGTTTTTTTTTTTTTTTTTTTTTTTAGGGTTGATGTTGAACCACAGCTCAAGATCTAAGGATTAAACTCCAACAGTGTGGACATGACATGCCTTGAGCAATTTTTCCTCCCTGATATCACGTCTCCTACAAGCTTTATTTGACCTCCATCATCTTGATACATCTCAGCATGCTGCCTGAAAAATGAAAAACTCAATCTGTAATCAGAGATGTTGTATTCATGTGTATTCCTGTAAGACGTGTGTAAGGTCAGCTACAGGCTGTGCGACACACAGGAGGTGCAACAGAAGTGGGTAAGCAAAAAGAAAAAAAGAAAGAAAAAAAAAAAAGAAACGGACTGTAGACTCCTTTGGGTGATGAAAGTCGTCACAGTGTAGTGTAAACATGGACCAGTTAGGGAAACTTTTCAGTCTCTCTCTCTCACACACACACAGAAACACACTCCAGTTCAAATATTAACAATCCCAAACAAATCACAAAGAAAAAACACACACTCTTACACACACATAGATACAACCAAGTACACACACTCACACATCCAAGCACACGTAAATGCAAATGTCCACGCACGTGCTATTGAGGAATAAGCTTGGGGAAGAAGGAGTAGACATGGTCAAAGCAGCTTCCAGTTTCTGTAGGGAGACCAATTTCATATATCCAACAACTGGAAAAAAAAGTAAGGAAGAACATGAATGAGCAAGAGCATGAAGGAGATGAAACGAAGAGAGAGAGAGAGAAATGTGAAATCACTGTATACTAATATAGAAAGCCTCCGCTCTCGCTCGCTCGCTCTCTCCCTGTCTCTTCTTCGCTCTGACGTGGCGAGGCAGGTCCTGTTGCTCGGTGGGTCCCCATCTGCTCGAGGTGTGCTAATAGCTGCTCAGTGACACTGCTGTCAAAAGCATTTGCGCTGAGAGAGAGCTTAACAGGGCAGGAGAGGATGCCTCCAGAAGGTTTACCTTACACTTTTGAGCAAAGTCAGCAAAATAAAACTAAAGAGAAATGCTCTCTCTGTACTAGTGTCTACTGCATTCGTCATAGCAAGTGATGTGCATCTTATTTTCTATAGAAATGTGCATCTCATTTTCTATGAAAGTGGAGAATGCACAGCCTCTATCCTGGCGCCAGTGGCAAGCCAAATGGACGAGTTCGATCCAAATCGAAACTGATTTCTAACAAGGTCTTTTGTTAAATGTCTATATAAATCACACTGAATTGCACTGCACTGAACTGTAATTTCCTCAACGGTGCATGGAGCTTAGACAGCTAAAAATGGCAGAAATGCCACAGCTGCTTGTGCTAAGAAACATACGATATTTAGTGAATAAACATTGTGTGTAGATTTTTGTTTCATTGCCTAAATTTATGAACTCCGTCATAACGTACGAATCCTGTATCATTTCTGCCTGAAGGATTTCAAATCCCATTTTCACTGAACTAATTCAAAAGTATTAAACCAAACACCAATTAATCAATCTGTCAATTTCTTCATCTTGAATAAATGATTTATACTCATCATGTTGTCACTGGAGCTGGGAAAAATTGACGATTTCAGAACAGTCAACCCAACAAAGAGCACTGTTTTGGAAGCTCGAAAGATTATTGCTGAACTAATTTGAGACCAGACGTGCACTTATGACATACCACATACATCCCTCATCTCCGCCTTTTTTTTTTTTTTTGGAAAAGAATAAATAAAAAGGTTTACTCTAAAAATCCCAATGTTTTTTTAAAGCCTTGGCAGCTGTTGGCTGTCACTGCAGCGTGCCTCACAAACACCTTGTCCTAGCAGCATGTGTAGTGAACTAGCAACAGTAATGATAACAGCAGGTGCTGACATGTTTAACATGTGAACATATGGGAAGCAGCATTGCTGAAGCGGTCGCCATGTAACAAGGCTTCATTTTCCAAATACCAGGAAACACAATGAATTTTTTGCCCATGGATTCTGCCCATATACTCAACATGTGGATAAAACTGCACAAGCATACAGTATATTTAGGTTGTAATTCGAACCGGTCCTGGATACTGACCTGAGGACACACTGCTATATGAACCAGCACAACTTATGCTGCACCTTACAGCACCACCCTGTAATCATCCTCACTCCACCCTCTGTGGGTTACGAGTAAATGCAGTCTTAAAAGTCAGCAGTGTCTACATGGCCCCAGCTGGGAGCCAGGCCAATAACGCCGGTCATGTTATGCAAGTGGGAGAAGGATGGTGTTAGGCCGTTTCCCCATTTCAACCACAGCGACACCAGGCAATCATAAGCATCTTTGAGTCATGTATGCGGAAGGGGGTAGATGACACTTTCCTCAGAACATGTTAAACTGCCCTGAGACGAAGTGTGAGCAGTCATGTCAGCAGTATATCAAAAGATTCATGTTCACAAGCACATTTTTTGTACATAAGAACAGAAATGCACGCATATACAGTACTAGGCAAAATCTTGAGCCATACCTCATATCTTCATATTTTGCTTCCATAGAGCCAGAATTTCTTGCATTTTATGCAAGAAATAATTGCAATAATTATTTGCAACAATCAAAATGCAATTATTCTCTATTAGGCCATGATTGGAGTGCCTGCTTCACGTCTGAAACAGGAACTCCTTTAATGGCCCAAACATGTAGAAATGGCTTGGGGTGAGGTCAGGACTGTAAGGGGGATGTGGCAATACCTCTCAACCAAATTCCTGTAACGTGCAAATGGTGCAAGTGATGTATGCACAGTTACCACAGACAGATGTGTTCCTTCTGCAAGTTGGCAAAAAGTAATCCGTCCGTTTTCAAACATGAGGCGTTCCACTTGCAGAATGTTTACAGGAGCGACTGCATTGGCTTCCATTTTCTAACAATCTGATAATTGAATTCTTTCAATAAGTTTGGAAAGGCGACTTCTATAACATGTGCTGTAACTATTAAATTAATAATAATAATAATAATAATAATAATAATAATAATAATAATAACTGCTGTGGTTTAAGAGAAATGAAACACTTCAGATTGTGCTATTCCATTAACATTGTAACTTTGGAGTAAAATAACTCCGCTTCACATCCGGTCACATTTTATTCCTTACATAATTAATACAGCATAGTGTTTTCATGGTATATTTTAAGCAGAATGCTGTTACGAAAGAATGCAGCCTGGTAGCCATCAGACTAAAACAATAAGCACACAGCTGATGCAAAATCACATTTCTTGGAAGAGTGGACGCAACCTTTTCCTTCCACAAACATCCTGTTCTTTTCTGTGCTTTCTGTAGACTTGAGAGTTCTGTAACTTGTATCGAGAAAGGGTTTTTTTTAGAGGGGGAGGAAATCCTGGGTCACAAGTGTGATGCAAATGACACTTTGCTTTAGTCAGCACTGAAGAAAACCACAACATCAAAGACAACAATACGGCAAATAATCTAAACAAATTAACACTTGCTGTAGTGTTGCAGAGCATTTCAATACTGGATTAGAGAATAAAATATTAAAGAGAAATAAGTGGTAAAGAAAATAATTGTAGAAATAAAAGCATTTAAAATATATATTTGAGAAACAGGAAATAAAAGGATGACTTAATAAGCAGGGGTAACGCTAAGACTTTAATGGCATCTAACATCTTTTGATAGCCCACTAGTAGGCCAAGGTCCAACAGACGCATAACTTCACTTTGTGTCGTCAGTTATTTCTCTTTTTTGGCAGTTATCTCTTGCACACACAGTGCATAGTGTTTGCTTTCACATATGCAGTGTTTAGTCAGTTTGAACCAAACTCTGTTGTGTTTATGTAGCACCTCATTCGGCCAAGTGTGTACAATCCACCCAATTGGGTGCATACCAAATTCTGATCTGTACAAAAACAAATGTAGGACAAAAAGTAGAGAAAATGCTTCAACATAATAGATTAAATGATTATTTAATCACATTAAAGGTACAGGTTTTGTGTTCCATGGTTGGTTAAGTACTGTGATTTCAACAAGGACCTGCCTTAAAGTTTATTCACCTTTTTCTGTCAGGGGTGAAAAAATGAGCATACTAATAGGTGTGAAAATTCCCAAATAAACATTTCTTGGCTTGTAGTGCTACAGTAATAAAAAGTAACAGTCAGCAAAGAAAACATTTAATAACCTAGTACATGCATCACAAAATCAGTTGTTACGGACGAGCAGGGATGCCGCTACAGATTCTGGGCCCCTTGAAATCTAATATACTGGCACCCAACCTATTATGAAACAACTAAAAATATACTTGAATGCAGCAGGCACAGAATTGATCCATCTCTGAAACTGGATGTACTGAGGGAACAGACACCATTATTTCAAAATATGATAACACACTGCCTGGCCAAAAAAAAGTTATTGCAGCGATTAACTGGCAACAAGTTATTTAACCCTAGCTGATGCAGTGAGTAGCTTCTCATTTCTTAAACAATCATGTCAGATGATGTATCCTGTGGTCGTGGCAAAGATGTTACTCTGGCTGAGAAAAGTCAAATTATTGTCCTGCTTCAAGCAAAGAAAACAACTAAGGAGATTGCTAAAACTACTGAAACTGGGTTAAGAACTGAAGAACGCATTATTAAACTCTGGAGGGATAGTGGTGAACCATCGTCTTTGGGGATAAAATGGGGTCGTAAATTTTTTTGGAAGGACAGAGACTGGAGATCACTTAAACGTTTGGTTAAAACAGATCAGATCCGTAGAACCTACAGCTTCAGTATGTTTAATAACGAAAGTAAAAGCATTTCCACATGATGTGCAGAGAACTCATGGGATTATGACTACACCTGCTGTGAAGCTTAAAGAAAACCACTTATCATTAAGGCTAATAGAAAAAAAAAGCTTCAATTTGCTAGCAAGCATAAAGAATGGACTGTGAAGCATTGGAAAAGGTCATGTTCGTCTGAGAAGTCCAGATTTACCCTGTTCCGGAGTGATGGGCGTATCACGGTAAGAAAAGAGGCGAAGTGATGGGTTCTTCATGCCTAGTGCCTACTGTATAAGCCTGTAGAGGCAATGTTATGATCTGGAGCTGCTTTTGTTGGTCAGGAAGTTCAGCAACATTATGTGCCAAAAACAGTCAGCTGACTACCTGAATGTACTGAACGACCTTTTCTTCCCTGATGACATGGACATATTCCAAGATGACAATGCCAGGATTCATCGGGGTCAATTTGCAAAAGAGTGGTTTAGAAAGCATGAGACATCATTTTCACACATGGATTGGTCTCCACAAAGTCCAGACCATAACATCATTGAGAATCTTTGGAATGCAATGGAGAAGACTTTGCACAGTGGTCCGACTCTCCCTTCACCAGTAAAAGATCTCAAAGAGAAATTCATGTGATTCTGGATTGATATAAATGTTGTGATATTGCATAAATGAAAACGATGCCACAGCTAAGCATGCTCTAGTTAAAGGCGGTCCAACAAACTATTAGAGTTCATAATATATGAACATGGTAATATGAAATTTAATTGTTGCATTAGTTTCACCAAAAAAGACTACAAAACAGAGGTGTAACAATGTTTCAACAGTTTTCGCTCAAGTCTGAGACATTGTTTATTTGGTTAATTTTTGGGAGAATTCATAAAAGTTCTCACATTTCTTGTAAAAGAAATATTAAGACGGGCCACAAACGTCCCCCAAAGTTTGTCTATTAACAGTACCACTAGAGAGCAGAAGACTAAACTAACATGTTTAACCCCTGGCTAATAAAAACACATTTAAAAAAAAAAAAAAAAAGTAGGGAACGTATTTTTTCATTCACACACAAATATTTGAGACTTCAATGTCTAAGAATGCAAAGTCAATTTCGCACAATATGCCCCATTTAATAAATTTATTTTTGACAAAACTTTGACCCTGTCTTTGTAGCAATATTTTGATTGAAACAACTGGTCAAAACTGCATGCTGTTTTGCAACGTTCATCAAAAAAACCTTTTCGTTTTAATTTTGTTTACTTAAATTATGGTAAAAATATTCTGAGCATCAAACGAAATCAAATCATTCAGGCAGGATTATTACACTGCATAATGCAGAACTAAATGTTGTAGATTTGAGCAGAATGCATTACACTAAGGGAAGCGAGCTCGCGCACACATTCCAGAGTCGTGAAGTGCGTATGACTAGAAATTATGCATGTCAAGTTCTGTATAGTAATTTTCATAAATCTGATCTCATTATTTTACTGAGATATTACCCGATTTTTATATTTGATTTCACTGCTTCTATATTAGATTAGTTTCACATTTACAGCAAAAATGGTGCTGGCCTATCCTGTTTTTTAGGAACTAGATATACAGGCTAAATACCTTTACCTGAATATGGTGGGTAAATGACGACAATGTGAATTATATTTATATGCATATCTAAAGTAAAATGTGAAATAACTATTTTAATAAATTTAATGCACATTTAATGCTCTTTTAGCTATCTTACACAGTAAACAGCAGTTAAAAACAAAGAGGGCAGATGTCCAGCTTTACTTTGAGGGTTTTTGCATCTTAGGCCTTTTTTAGACTGCAGGGTAATCCGATCTAATCTGACTGTCCACACTATTGTTTGGAAGTGATCAGATTGGATATGGCTCTGTTTAGACCAGTGGTTCTCAAACATTTTCTGTCATTCCTCACTTAAGGGGGTGGGCGAATTTTCAAGCCCCACTTGTCAACAAAATGATAACGAAAACGGCCACGTTTACTATTTATTGAAATATCAATTTCTAAACCAATAAGATCAAATAACACCGAGTTCAAAACAGATAAAATACACGTGCAATTGTTATAACAGGCTTACTTCGTCACTTATCTAGAGCTTTCTTTCAAAGAAGT
>JAOTRS010125879.1:0-14540 GCA_028565755.1 Dinotopterus cunningtoni
GACGTCACCTGACCGAGGTTATATATGCCAAAAATTTTGGCGTGTTTGACACACACGTGCTTCACAACTGGTCACGACGAAACGTTTAACATAGCGCTTTCGCGCAGCATCTCGTTCCCGCTTTTTCAGGAAACAGGGTTACAGCAAAGTAACCCGAGACGTTCTTGTGTAACCCCTGCACTTTCTGCATGAGGTGACAGTCGGTGTACCTAATCTCATCTCCCGCGATCGATACTAAAACTGGAAAATCTTGAAATGTTTCACTTCCTGGTGGAAAAAAAAAACATTCCAGACTGACCTTTCTGGAAGCTGGAGGAGTGGTAGAATTTCCTGCTGTTCCTCTTTGTGATGAACTCTGTAGAGATTTCTTTGCTGGTCTGGATAACGCCTTAGTTCATTTTCAGATTTCAGAATCATACATAAATGTGTCTTTTGGTAATTTTTGTGTATTTAGTCAGTGTCTTATTTCCAACATGCAGTGCTTTCTCACAAGACCATGGTTTATTAACTGTTAATTCTGTTTTCAGAACAGAAAGAATTACTGGATTATTCTGAACTAATTACCTGCTGGTGCAGGAAATATTTTGCTTAAGTAAATAAAATTGCTGCTGGCTAAACCAGCGTGCAAAACCAGTTTTACTCGTGGCAAGTGTGTATTAATGTACCATATTATATAATAGTAGGTGAATTATATAATGTGTAAAGTTGGCCAAGAAAAATGACTCTGCAGTCCCATGTTTGGAGATAATATTGGTATGTCAGTGTGGTGAAACGTGGTTTGCCAAGACAAATACACTGGTCCAGTGAAGTAAGTATCAATCAGCACTTACTGACATGACTTATGTGTTTTAATCACTCACTCATTTATTTTCGGTATTTTTTTCCACACACAAATTAAAGCTAACTGTGACTTTAATTGGACTAGTCTGGAACTTAGTTCTGGAACAAGTAGATTCAGCCAGAAACAAAGCATGAGCTTTACAAGCTTACAAATGACAAATTGTATCTTTTTGTGGAAAAAAAAAATCTATTTCATGAAGACATTAGGTAAAATAGTTTAACAAGAAATACTATATATATTCAACTATCAATATATTAAGATGTCTTAGCAGTATAAAGGCAAGCTACTTATATAAAATATTAATACAAATAAAGTATATACAGTACCTTGCAAAAGTATTCATACATTCAAACTTTTCCACATTTTGTCACGTTACAACCACAAACAACTATAAATAATGCACTCCACAAATCTGGCCTTTATGGTAGAGCGGCAAAAAGAAAGCCATAGTTGAAAGAAAGCCATAAAAAGTTCTGTTTGCAGTTTGTGATAAGCCATGTCACAAACATGTCACACTTATTTAAGTGTGTATGAGTGAAAAAAGGGAACACAGCAAAGATGTGGAAGAAGGTGCTCTTGTCAGATGAGGCAAAAGTTTAACTTTTTGGCCTTAATGCAAACCACAATATGTGTGGTGGAAAATTAACACTGTGCATGGTGGTCGCAGCAGGGACAGGGAAGCTGGTCAGAGTTGATAGGAAGATGGATGAATCCAAATACAGGACAATCTTAGAAGAAAACCTGTTGAAGTCTGCAAAAGACTTGAGTCTGGGGCGGAGGTTCACCTTCTAGCAGGGCAACGACAGCCAGAGCTGCAATTATATGGTTTAGATCAAAGCCCAGTCAAAGTCCAGACCTAAATCCAACTGAGAATCTGTGGCAAGACTTGAAAATTGCTGTTTACAGATGCTCTCCATCCAATCTGACTGAGCTTGAGCTATTAACTTTAAAAGTAGCCATAATCATTTAATCATAATTACATCATTATTTAGTTTAGAGCTGGGGTTGGCCAAAAAAAAAAAAACTTGCACAATTTAAATTTAACATTGGGCTGCCTTTCGGTTGGATAATAAAAAAAGTTTTGATAACCTTATGCAATGTCATAATATTTATTTTCATCCATAGTCAGATGAATTACTTTCCATTATTTTGTATTGATGATGGGAGAGTTAGACCACTGTGTAAAATTGTTTCCAGCACATCCCAAAGTTGGTGAACATTGTGAACACTCCTTCACAACTTGGGCCCAGAAAATACAAATTTTGGAAGACAAAATTCATTGATGTTCCACTTTCAGTATATTCAGGTTATGAACTGACATAATTTCTTTGGCACTTAAAACCCGACCAAGCAACCCCAGATCATAACACTGCCCATAACACATGGGTGCATCACTTTGTGTGTCTCTCTTACCCTGACACACCCATCACTTTTGAACAGGGTAAATCTGGACTCATCAGAGCACATAATCACTTTCAGTGCTTCACAGTCCATTCTTCATGCTTCCTTGCTTCTCTTTACAATTCGGGTTAATTTTTTTTCTACTGTAGTTAAGTGTCTTGCACCTTGTTGATGCTAAGTTGTACTTCTTTTGTTGTCAGCCAAATACACTCCTTGTTTAAAGTAGATTATTACATCTGGCACATAACTGTTTATAACATCACTTTTGTTCAACATTTTGATTTGAGTACATAATAGTCAGTTTTACATGCCCTCACTTTGGACTGCTATGGATATGTTTGCTCTCTTAATGACTTGTATTTTATAATTATACATTTCATATAAGGTGGCGCTTCACAGTACTTCTTTAAATAGCACCATGGTTTTAGAACATATGGGAAAAACTTTTATGGTTTTTAATAGGTTTTAAACTTCCAACAGGAAGAATAATTAAATTCAACTCAATTCAATTCAATTTTTATTTATATAGCGCTTTTTACAATGATCATTGTCTCAAAGCAGCTTCACACAATGAAAAGAAAATTTATGGAAGTGTGTATGAGTGAGAAAAAATTTATTTAGATATTAATGAGATTGTAAGATTGTCCCTGATGAGCTAGCAGAGGGCGACGGTGGCAAGGAAAAACTCCCTGAGATGGCAATAGAAATAAACTTTTAGAGGAACCAGACTCAACACCCTCATTATGGTGATAACGGATAACAGAAATTATATAACGACATAATGTGTTGTTTAAACATACAATGATCTGTCCAAACATCTGTGACGAATCAGTTTTTAAAAGTTACATACATTTGTTTGGAAGGCAGTAAGGCATGCTGTGTCATGCATTTGTTTGTATTTGGTGAGGATATGGGCACTTTGTAAACGTAAAGATATCATCAAAAGAGCAAGTTCTGACCAATGTACAGACAATTTATATAGATAACTTTTATTTATATAGATGCTTCCTGTGTGTGTGTGTATCCACAGGAAATGTACAGTACTTGTACATCATGAGCTAAAAAGAGTAAAAAGTAACCAGTGCTAGAATAAGGGGTAGCATTAAATGACAGTACAACAGCAAACAAACACTCGTCCCACTCGCCATCGCTATGAAAGAGAACTTTGTCTAACTGATCTTTTAAAGTTCTATTAAACCATTCTACCATGACATTTCTACGAGGGTGGTAAGGTGTAGTTCTCTTGTTTTTGGAAATGTAGCCTTTTGCAGATATCCTGCAAAATCTCTCACTCATACTGCCTTCTCTGTTTAGAGAACAATTCCTCTGGAACTCCATGTTCAGGTATGTACTTTTTACAAAGAAGCTATGCGAGGGTACTGGCTTTTTGGTCCACCATAGGATATGCATTGACATATTTGCTAAAACCTCCACCACAAACTGGCAGGATGGGTCGGGGATGATCAGTATGAGAGCTGAGGTGAACCTTCTCTTGAGGTCGGCAAAGGCTCTCTCCGCCTCCTTGTTTCAACAGAAGCATGTCTTGGGGTAGTTCAGAGGGGTTAAAGGAACGGCGACAAAGTTGTACCCTCGAATGAACCGGCTGTAGAAATCGTTGAAAGTCTCGTCGCGAGACTGGGGTTGGCCAGTTGGAGACCGGCTGAACCTTTTCCAGTTCCATCTCCAGCCGAGAGGGGGAGATAACAAAACCTAGGAAGGTGGTAGATGTGTGAAATTCACATTTCTCTGCTTTGACGTACAAGTTGTTCTCTAAAAGTCTCTGTAACACTTGGCGAACGTGGCAGATAATGGGAAAAGATCAAAATGTTGTCCTAATAAACGAATACATAAAGGTTTAGGAAGTTTCTGAGTACATCATTTAACAGGCTCTGGAAGACGGCAGGGGCATTGGTGAGTCAAACAGCACTACCAAATATTCATAATGCCCGGTCGTGGTGTTGAAGGCGGTCTTCGCCCTCCCTAATTTGGATGAGATGATATGCATTGCACAAGTCTAGCTTAGTGAAGACAGTGGCTCCCTGGAAAAGCTCAAAGGCTGTAGACATGAGCGGTAAGGGTGAGCGGTTCCTGACTGTTATGTCATTAAGCCCTCTGTAATCTATGCATGGACGGAGGGACCTTTTTTTTTGACGAAAAAAAAACCCTGGACGGATGATACCAGCACCGAGAGCCCCCGTGATGTACTTGTTCATGGCTTCTTGCTCTTGGTGTGTCAAAGAGGAGAGACGGCCTTTTGGAGGAGAGGTACCCGGAAGGAGGTCTATGGGACAGTCATTAAGTCGATGCGAAGGAAGTGACGTCGCCCGAGCCTTGTTGAAAACCATCTTGAGATCGTGGTATTCGGCATTCGACATTGGAGATATCCAATGGAGTAGAAGGTAGAGGGACCGCTGAAAGAAGACAAGACCTGGAACATGAAGGACTCCAGCCCGTGATGGCATGCTTAGTCCAGTCAATCTGTGGGCCATGAAGTACTAGCCAGGGAAGGCAGAGAACTACAGCAGCATGGAATTTCTCAATAACTAACAGACAGATCTCCTCAGAGAGGTTCACTGAAATTCGTAGCGTAAGTGGAAGGGTTCGCCACGTGATGGCTGGCAGAAGACTTCCGTCGAGGGCCTGAACTGAGAGCAGAGGTTTCACTGGAACACAAGGGGCTTTTAGCTCCCTAGCTGTAGAAGCGCTGATCATGTTACGATCAGAACTGGAGTCGATGAGAACCTGAATCTGGTGAGCTTGGCCACTGATGATTAATGTAGTGGGGAGTAGGGGGTGTGGTTCTCGGTGTCTGTCTGAAGGAGCATCCTCTTATGCTCCCAGTCTGACTAGAGGGCACCTCCTTTTAATGGGCAGTTCTTAAATAAGTGTCCCGAGGCCCCGCAGTAGAAACAGGCCCTCTCCTGGTGCAGCGCTGCCTCCCCTTTTCTGAGATTCGAGTCCCGTGGAACTCCATAGGCTTCTTCTGATTGGTCTGTTTCGGAGGAATGGACCCATGAGCTGTCCTGGGGGGAGATGGTCTCCTAGTGGGGGGCGATATCCTGGAAGTTCGTCTTAAACGGAGGCGCAAGTTGACCTGACCAGCGAGATCCATGAGTCTGTTAAGGTCGGCGGGTAGCTCCTGAGAGACGTGTTCATCTTTGACTGCCTCTGATAAGCCCTTGAGGAAGACATCAGATAGGGCCCTGTCGTTCCATCCACTTGTGACGGCGAGGGTCTGAAATTCAATTGCGTAATCTTAAGCAGAGCGTGATCCTTGGTGAAGCTTTAACAACCTGCTCCCAGCCTCCCCGGCGACATGAGAACGATCGAAAACCCGCTTCATCTCCTTGGAGAACTTCTCAAAGTCATTACAACACAGGTCGTGAGCATCCCAGAGAGCCGTGCTCCACTCCCAGGCTCTGCCTGTAAGAAGGGTGATGATGTAGGCTATCCGCGACCGTTTGGAGGTTTGTAGCTCAAAAATCAGCGAGCACTGAGAGAGAAATGATATGCATGTACCTTGTTCATCTCCATAAGTGGGCGGGTCTGGTAAGCCTGGCTCGCGTGGAATTTCAGGACTTGTGACTCGCGTTGAGGATAACCGGAGTTGTTGCATCTGAGTAGTGATGTCGGCAAGAGTCTGTCTAGTGGTGAGGATCTCTTGCTGCTGCTTCCCAAGAAGGGCGTCCTGGCTCTCCAGGGCCAGCCTCATTCTGTCGTACTCTGCTGAATCCATAACGTTTGGCCGGATTATTCTGTCAGAAGGAGGTGACGAAGCAGTTAAGAGATAGAGCCAGATGCAGAATTCCATATGATGAGGCATTAAGAAGCTGTGAGAACCTGAAGCTGTGTGTCGTGGAGAGACGTGAAGCAAAGTCGTATTGAGGAATGAGAGCAAGAGATCGAAAGCCGTGTGATCCGTCAGTGAAGGCGTCGAGCCATCCTTCTAGACAACATGAGCCATGTTCTTCACTGATGCCTTGCAAAACTGACATTTTTTAAGGGTTAAGCTTAAGACCTGCTTCTGTAATCTGTTAGCCTACAACATCTGTAATATGTTAGCCAACAAAGTATCCACTGAGTCTAAAGTATCACCAGAAATAGTTGAAAAACTATTCTATGAAACAAGTATAAACTTTTTCACCAAGGGTCTTTGACGTAAGGTGGGAGTAGACATTCTGAAATCTTCACTTATAAGAGAAACATTAGCACCAGTATCAACAAAAGCCTGCACGAATGTGTCTTTACAAACCACCAGAATTTTTCTCCATTCTTAGCATTAGCCTTGTAAGTAGGAAAAGCTTTATTCACCAAATGGCTAATTTCAGCTGCAAAAACCTGAAGAGATTCGCCAGGTAGGCGTGTGTGTGCACTTTGAAATGTGGACAGATAAGCCCGTTTGCCACACTCCTTGATGTCGCTGGACAAACTGTCCCAATAGCTAAAAGCAGTATCACCAAGACAAGTTGTCAAAAATTTTGCTAATCTGGTATTATCAAAATCCGTGCTAGCGTCTACAGTCTCTTCAAATCACCTACACCAAAGGAGAAAATTGTCTTTCCCATCCCCCAAAACGTGGAAAATGTCCATTTAAGCGCTGGATGGCATGCGAACTACTTGTAGCAGGCTAATTTCAAGTTGCATCAGCTTCATTCATGTTATAAACAGTTCACATCTCCCACTGTATTGCACAGTAACAAAATAAAAAAAAAAAAGTGCAAAAAAAATTACACTAAAAATAGTTCTACATTTTCATTCCAAATTTTTGTTCAATACATCTGTAATCTGTCGCTGCTGTGAAACACAGTCACAAACAAAGTGGTCCATGGGTTAAACACAAAGCAAAATAGGCATTACGGATAACAGAAGGCTAAAACTCGAACTCTTAAACTCGATATTGGTGTGCACCGATGTGATGTCACATCAATCGCCTTATAACACGCCGAAAAGGGAGTTCACTCACACACTATGTGTGTCATCCAAACTCACTACCACCAGAAATGTAAGAGGGGCTATGAACCATGAGAGTCTCCAGTCTCTTGTAAATGGGTTTCTTTAGAGAAAGGCAGACATACACCAAGCTTAGAACTTTTTAGACTTTTATTAGTCAGACTTCCACACTTCCAGCGAACACACAGTACCTTTTTTTTAAACTCTACTGCGCATGTCTAACCCTGCGCATTCCTTCTGCCTATGCGCTAATTTCCTCTACATACAGTACAATATAATAAACATGAATAAATCTCACATAAGTGTTAAATGATAGCCCATCTCTCATGCTCATTCAGGATGTTTTTATGACCATGTTTCTTTCTCAAAGATTATGGTTCACCAATATTCCTCACCACTCTGTATGTGCATTTGGACCTTTTATGTCACATACAAATGTAAAATCAGGCTTAGAGGTTTAGCATCAAAGTTCATAACCATATACAATAAAAAAGCAAAAAAAAAAAAAAATGGAACAAGCAAGATTCACATAAAAAAAAAAAAATAACCACAAGATATTTTTATACTTTAGATATTCGACTTTCAATGGTACAATGTATCTCTATACTATTTCTCAGCACTAAGAAAACAATCCCAAACAGTGGTATACCACCGACATGTTGGCCATGTTGCTTAGAATGATGTCACTTTATTTGTTTCGTAAACTTGCATATAAAAGTTATCCAGTGTCCTGGTGCAAAAGCTCTTTTCAGTGTTTGCTGTGAATTATACTGTATACAATTTTGTGGTTTGCCATGCGTTACAGGAAATTTAGTGGGTATAATAGGCTGAGAAATAAAAGCATGCATCTGTATAAATTGACCAGAACCACTTAGATGGAGCTATTATTTCCTTTTTAAGAAGTGAAAAACCTGCATTATTTTACTGGAAACATTATTATAAACACTTATAAACGTTATTGTGAGTAAGGCTCTGATTCTTGCCATCGTGAACATGATCAAGAACATGCAAACATAAACCTGAGAGCTTGTGTGTTTTGGGTCAGAGAATGTATTTCATTTAATTAAATATAATTTAAATATTTTTTTGTGATTTGACAAAATGCTACAGGATAAAATGCTACATGATAAAGCGATCTGCACATAAACACTGGATGTGAAACACCATCCATTTTTCAAGAACATTATTTAGATAATTATTTATTTGAGGTTGACAAATTGTCCAAAATATTAATCATGATCAGCAAGATGTATCATGACATACATCTTACACTGCTCAGTTGAAAGAAGTCAGACACAAAGAAGTCTTGCATTAATTCAAGGATAAAAAATATGAAACACTTAAAATCTTCACCAGCACAGCCTAACTACTTTCATTGGGGTAAAGGACTTTGTGGTGTCCAATTCATGTGTGAAAAATGATTCCTCATGTTCCCATGCGTTGGGGTCTCATTGCATCAGATAAGGTTAAAAGAATTTTTGCCAGCTGAAACAATATTAATTCCTTTAGGATTTATCCAATGAAACACTCTTAAATGTTTGCTTATTTAAATCTGGCCATAACATTATAATGCAATAACCTTTTATGGTGTAGGTTACCTTCAGACTCTTTTGCCTTTGGGGATGACTCCACAAGACCTCTGTGGTTGTGTTGTGGTGTCTGGCACCAGGGGGCAGTAAAAGTGGATCCATTGTGTACTGTGAGTTTGTGGAGTGGGGCCTTCTTGGATCAGACCTGTTTGTCTGGCACGGCCAAGGGATCTGGGGAGAACAGGCTGGCAGCCTTTAGCTCTTTCCCCGTTGGACCCTATGCATGGTTGGCTTTGGTGCACTTGGTGTGCTGGGACCTTTCTATTATGGGCAAAATTAACTTATTTCAGCAACTTATTTGTGCAGCATTGACTTTTTTGTGGAATCAAATAGAACAGGCTTGCATTTGGTCCCCGGGAGCATGTGGGAACCAACCTGGGGTGCCCATGATCTCGTGACCATTGGTATATAATTGATAATCAATGTCAATGTGATAATGTTAAGGTTGATTTGTGTATGCTCTTTGTGTTTTCAGCCAGTCACTATTTCTTGTATTGTTGGCCAAGTTTAATAAAACCTTGTATAGCTTCAATTGTGTCCTAACCTGCCTATGTGACGGACACCATTTGATCTACTGTACTCCCTGGACCATGCCATGCACATCGGCATGACAAAAAGTAACTGTCAAGCCTGCAAAAACACCAGCTACATGTCAAGGAAGGAAAAAGGGATTTCTACCTTCTCACACCAGAGGGAGAGCTTATGGATGAGGACAAAGTGTCTATGATAATAACCTTACCAGGCAAATGGTAATAACCTGACCACAGTCCTTTCCCAATCAAGGAATTGCAGTGCTTCCCAGATTTTGCAAATTTCTATTGATACAGAGAATTCAGCATGTGTCCCTTTCCACCCTCTTGAATAAGGGAAATAAACACTTCCACTGGAACCTACCAACTGAGCAAGGCTTTGATTGTCTTGAAGAGAAAAAGCTCCATCTAATTGCCTTCTTTTCTTGAAAGCTGACACCTCTGAGAACTGACATAGTTATCATGGAATTCCCTGCAGTCACATTAGCTCTGAAGCACCGGCCGAAGAGAGCGCTGTTTTCATTTAAGGTGACTTGGGCCTCCTTTCATGGGGTGGTTGGTCGGGAATTACCAGATTCCCTCAAACTGGAACAAAGTTTGTCCGAGGATACATGTAGGTCTAGAACAGCATTCCCATGTGGTAGACATCAGAGTCCACCAAAGACTTGCATCAATGAATGCTTTGAAATGTTATCAATGATAACTGTCAAGATATTGCCTGCATATTGACTTTAATTCTAGTCAACCTCTTTGTACTGCTTATAGATTTTTGAAAAACCCTATTTACTTGCAACTGTATCCTTGCAACTCTATCTGCCCGCATAATAGCTGTTTATGAATAACACACATTTATCTGATACCACTCAGTTTCTTCATGCATTCTTGGTTTCCTTGCAAGTTCAAACTCAAACAAATGGAGCTTGGGCACAGCTCAAAAAAACTGTAAAAAAAACCTGTCAATTCAAACCGAAATGATTATTTCAGAATCAAATCTCATAAATAACAGAATGTAGCAGTATGCTAACATGTTTGTGAAAAAATCCACCATGAAGTATTATTTATATAAGTCTTGCTTTTTATTGAGTGAAGTCTATCGAAGTAAAAATAAATCCAAATGCCTTATACTGTAGGCTGTGATTTGATTACGTCTAATATTTTTGGCACATTTCCTATGATTGCTTTAGTGAATTTTCTAAACACTTACTGAAATAATTGTCTGTGAACTTTTTATCAGGGATTAAATTTAAATCTTAAATTTACGTTTGCTTATTCAACTGTACCAACAAAATTTACCGACACCATCTTGCTGTTTTTCCTTTAGTGTGGGTATCAGTAGAGCATGTAGCTCCTGCGGTGGGTGTCAATAGACATTCTTTCCACAGTGCCCAAGTTACCTTCTGGCTTTTTCACACATTCTTGTTTTTTTATGCAAGTTTAAACAAATCTACTGGAGGGTGTGCACAGCCCAGAACAAGAATGAAAACCTTTATATTCCCACCAGGAGTCATGCAGCGTTTAGGCTGCTATTTTAGGATTTACTGTAGGCATAACCACAAATGCATTTAATTACATTTAAACAGTCTTGTACAAAGTACTTGAAAGCATAATTGAGCAAACGTACAAGTATCTTAAAATGACTTTGTTAGACATCACATTTTAGAATATTTCTTGAGTAAAAGACAAAGTATCTGTTATATACAGTACTGTACTGTAACTATCAAAAATAATTTTCTGATATTACAGTAAATATACTTCAGTATTAGAAATAATATTCAAAAAATAAAGCCTAATATGATGTAGGTAAAATCTGCATTTTGGCTAATCAGCAACATTACCTAGCACACATACCCCTGCCATCACATTAGCCAGATAGCTGGAACAGGATGAAGTAACGAAAGTGCTTAGGGGACATGTACTGGAGTAAAAGTACATATTTTATGTATAGTGGCGTAGAAGTAAAAGTTGTCTAAGCAAGTACAGATATGGAGCCATGGTTATGTAGTCATTAGTCCTGTGGCCTTTCACCAGGGTGAAGGGTTTGATTCCCGTCACGAGTCTATGTGAATAGAGTAGGCATTTTCTTCCCGTGCTCGGGGTGCTCCTACAGATTAGATTAATTGGCATTTCCAAATTACCCCTAATGTGTATGTGTGTGTGCATGTGTGCTTGTGTGTGCCCTGTGACGAATTGGCACTCTGTCCAGTGTGTGCCCCACCTCATGCCCTATGTTGCCTGGGTTAAGCTCCATAGCCCTGCAAACCTGTACACAGGATAAAGTGGTATAGAAGATGAAAGAATTAATTAAAGTCACACATACGGGGTGGGGGGGTGAAGCCTATCCCAGAATATACACACACTAACATGCCGATTCTCATACTACCGGCAATTTTGGGAATGACATGTGTTTTCTCTGGGTACTCTGAGGTGGGTTTTCTCCGAGTAATCAATGGACTTTGCATGTTCTCCCTTTAACATGCAAACTCTATGCACACAGAGGCGGGAATTGAACTTACAATTGTAATGTATTTGGTAATACATTACTTTTAAATAAGGAGCTGTCTGGTGGTTGAAACTTGGTAGGTGACCAGATTGTTGAGAAAAAGTTGGGGGAATATCATGGGTGGGTTCAAAACAATAATAATGTCAATGGGAAGGGCAGGCTGTATCACACTTTCAGTGGAAGATAACTTTCGTGAAATTATGAAGTCATAAAAAAACAAAAATGACTGATTTATAGCCTTGGCTAAGATCCTGAAAAGGAATCTGTTGTCACCATTCTATTTAGTCAACAGTTATTAGTTGTAAGCAATGGCTGTTTTTCCAGTCAACAATTTTATCTCTTCATCAAAGTGTAATTTAAACTGCATGGAAATAACAAGTAAACCAGAGGCGCTAGTAATACATATGGCATTTTTGTGGAGGAGTGTGTCTGTTTGGTTATGTGCTTCGATTAATTACTTTATTACCAGAGGTCTAATTTCCAACATTCTTTCTCATAAGTTTCCATGTCTCACATTCTTTCCATAATCCGAATATCAAAGAGGAATTGTAATGCTTTTGGCTACAAAGGCTAGGTTTAAAGGACATTATTGTACATACCACTGTGTAAATTGTATCTGTATAAAAAACAATTGTAAAGACCTATTAAAGAAAACCCCTCTTTGGACTATAAATGTCCACTTTTATACTGCAAGAAATACGCCAAACACCAGATGGCCAAAAGTGAGCACCAGGAAGACAGGGTGTGGTAAGAGTGGATTGGAATGGAAGAACTCGATCGAGCCCTGACTAAAACTCAACACAACTGAACCAACACCTTTGGGATGAACTGGAACAAGAATTGGAGCCTCCTCAAGATCATAACATCAGTACCTAATCTCACCAACGCTCTTGTAGCACACATGAACACAACTCTCCAAAGCCAGGCTTCAAAATCTATTGGAAAGGCTCCCCGGGAGACAAGAATGGTGCTTATTATAACAACAAAGAAAGAAGAAATTTCCAATGCGATGTACATTGAACAGGCGTGCACAAACCTTTGTAAGTCACAACGAAATGGCTTGTAAGGTGTCATTTGATTCACAATGCTAAACTGTTTCATTTAGATTTTACGGCTCAGACAATAATTTCAAAGAACTGCTTTGCTATGGAGGATTTCTTACTGCTTATTTCAACCATGTATCAGAATTAACCAGAAAGAGAGACATTGTGTGTTTATGAGTCACAGTGATGAAACGTCGTTAAAGGCTGCAGGGTTCATCCTGGAAAAACACCTGAAACATCCAATTGGCAGAGATAATATTAGTCCTGACTCTTATTACTGAATAATCTATTAATGATGTATAAAGATAAATATGTCCATCAGGCTAAAATATCCATTGGACTAAAAACCCTAATAGGAAGGTTGGTAAAGTCTAAACAAAACAACCACAAGATAAGCATTTTTAAAACAGATATTTGGTGAAAAGATTCTTAGTCCTTGATTAAACTGTAAACATGTAGGAGTGAAGGAGTAAAAGCAGAAAAGGCCAAAGGAGAAGGGAAAAGGACAAGGTAAAGAGTTAAGAAGTTAAGGACATCCATGACATTGATGTTAATGCTCACGTATCAATGTTTCCTGCTTTCCCTTGTGAAAGAAAGTTTTACTGGAAAGTGTTATGGTCAGTGGATCAGTTTCAAAGTGGAGTTCCCCCCAGTTCTCTCATCTGATCTTTATTTTGTCAGCCATGAAAAGAAGGCTAGGTTTGAGAAGTACAAAGATTTTTTTTCTTCTTAACACAAATCATTTGTTATTGAAGCTCTGTTTTTATTGTAAAAACTGGATTATTGTAAACATCTGGTTCTGTTACCTACAAGATTAAAGTCTCTTAAATGTGGTTATTGCACTCCAGATATTGTGTTATTTAATAAAACTTTAAATTAGTTTTCATCTGGAATTAGTAATATAAACTGAGAATGAACCTAACCACTCTGCCTCTAAAAAAAAACATGGAAGAGATGTTAAAATGTCAGCAGTCTCCATTTTTACCTGGACAGTTCCTCAATCTCAACTATATCATTCCAATTTGATGTTGCTGCTGTTTTTTTTGTTTTGACTTCCATGCATTGATGTCTAAAGAATTGTATTTCTATTTTTTATCAAATGTAGGCAATTCAGCAGGCTAGTAGCCCTTATTATCCATATTTGTGCTTGTGGGGGCAATGGTGGCTCTGGCTCTAGGTTGGTGATCAGAGGATCCGGGTTCGAGCCCCGTCGCCAGTGGGTTGCCATTGCTGGGTCCTTGGGAAAGACCCCTAACCCTGTGCTTACCCAATAGTACCCAGCCACTGCATGCAGTGCTGATCCAAAAATATGTGAGGGCTAGTCAGGAAGGACAACCTGGGCCAAGTTGTGTTTGGATCTGGCTGGGGATCAAAACCCGACCCTGGAGGGGTATAATTTTTAAAATAAGTCAAATCTTTTTGGCATTTCAACTTTAGTACTACTTAGCAACACTGTCAAGTGTCTTACGAGTACTGTAGTAAGCATGCGCTTTGTCTACCAAGGGTCACGTGATCACAACTGACCAAATGGTTCTTCTCTTTCTCGTGCTGTGGGATTGTGGGTAATCGTCTCCCATTGCTCAGGCTCAGTCTCGTATTGTAAACATCCGTGTGTGCGTGTACTGATTACTATAACACTGTGACCAAGCGTGTGTGCGCGTGCACGTAAAGCATTTAATTATATAT
>JAOTRS010125902.1:0-14537 GCA_028565755.1 Dinotopterus cunningtoni
TGCTGAGCGCACTGGTTGTAGGTGTAGTGCTCTTAAACATCTGGTCCACTCTGAAAGCCTAAAAAAAAACTAGAAGGAAGCAGAACACACACTACCTCTGGTTGGCCTTCAATGTGATAGGTGATGAGTTGCTGGTTTTGTTCTTCAAAGGGAAAGGCCTTGAATGTACCCAGAGCTTCAGGTCCTCCAAATTCACATAACAGCAAAAGCACCGGAATCACTGCAAAATATTTTCCTTAGCCCAAGTTGTATAAAGTATACAGTATGCAGTAACTTTCTGTCATATTCTGATTACTAATACAGTGCATTTAAAAATCTGTACATTCAATACATTAAAATGCTGTGATCATGAATGTATCACCAATGTTCACCAATACTCTTTATACTTGAATTGAGCTTTTATCATTTTTAAATGCTTAACTTCTCTCAGACAGTACACTCTAATTGTGTCAATGCATTCCTTCTGCAGGTTGGTGACAAGCTACTGTATCCATCAAATTTTTAAGGATCAGATGTTCCACTCACTAAATGTTCACAAGAACAATTCGCAGTGGGTTCCGAGCCACCTCGGCCAGAATCATCATTCACAGACTTATTCTTTAAAATGTTTGCGTCATTTAAATATTTTCCATTGGCTAAGAATCTTATTACCATACTGTCTTTTAAGTCTTCTGTAAATGTAAATCATAACTAAAAATGACCCTTTTTATGCTTAAAACAGATACTTTTCAGTATTACTGATGTAAAACCTGATGCGAAATTCTATTCAATATATCATGAAATAAAGATGCACATTTATACACAGGTCCTTAAATAACTCTTGTTTAATCATGTGACAAATGTGAACTAGTTTAGAAATGTAAAATCTTAGTTGTAATTATATTTAAACTAGTGAGAATAATGTACATCCACATACAGGTGCAGTAGGCATGTCTCCAAACAGAACATTTATATATGTTTGCATATTCTGCCATTTTTAAAAACAAGATTAAAGATTGAAAGGGGTCAGAATACTGGTGTAGTTCTCAGTGGAGCACTGGAGCCCCTAGTTGTGTGACGAATGCTGAGAATGTCTACCAAGTCAAATATATCCTCCCAGTAAGTCACATACAACACCTTCACACAGCGACCCTCATCACAAAAAGTAGCTGTAACATGGCAGGCATCCAGCACCTTTGATTCCTGGAATATGTGGCTAGCAGAAGGTAAATCCATTATCAAATTGATGCTGTCCTCCCAGGTTGGACAAGAGGCCAGTCACCTCTTTCTGTAAAAAGACATGCCAGAGAGCCATGCAGAGATATAGGTCTAGGACTGGACAATGAAGCAACCTTGCTGAAGTGGAACTCAGTTAGATATAAATTCATCAGTACCTACCTACAGGATTACTGTATGTCCTGAATAATGAGGCAGGGGTTGTAGAGAAGGATGATTTAAATGTGCAGCTGCAATCCTGCAGGTCTACATGCACTACAATGATGTTTGTGGGATGCGGAGCAACATCCAGTGGAGCAGACAGGTGGAAAACATTATCAAGAAACTGAAGAGTGGGAATCAATGTACCACCCCTGAAATGCTTACAGAGAGCCTAGTGACAACTATACCTGAACTCCACTAGTCTATAAGAAATCCCTTTCCGTTAAGGCAGTAGGCAAGAATTGTTTGTGAACATCTGTACTGTACTGTACTGTATATGTATGAAGCAGCATGAGAGAAGCTTGTAAAAACTTAACAAGAAAAATACCCACAAATAGGGGAATCTGATACTGAGCTGATAATCTGATACTAAGATTCACTACCATATTAAAAGAACTTGACTATGCAAACAGTATTGTGCTCCTCCCTATCATATTCAGGGATGCATGGTCATTATATAGCAAAGCATATTTATCTGAGAAAAAAACACAATTACAACAAAATCATTATGAATGAACTGAAGAGTAAAAAGGACACTTATGCTTTAAGGACATAAAAAAAAAACAAAGAAAACATAAAAAAGGGTTGAGGTGATGGTACTCACACAAGAGAATCAGGATTCCTAGCAATAGTGCCAGGGCTCCACTTACTCCAAGCACAGTGCCGGTGCTGCTTCGTCTCTGGGATTGACACACTTGTGCCTCGGTGCATCTGCACGCAGTGACCTGAAGCTTTTGACTCTCACAGGATTTTTCTTGCTGGTCTAGCACATCCAGCTCCACTGTGTACTGTCCTGGCCACAGGTCCTCCTGGCTGCGTAAAATGACTGTTGTTTCTGGAAAAGGAATTCAGAGATCCATCAGTCATAAGATATATATAAAGGAGAAACAAGTACTGTATAAAGTTTTACATTTAGCAATTACATTATGAAAGGATTACAGCATTTATGTTAATTTGAATAAAAGAGTTTAAAACCTAACCATTGAGGCGTTCAACCGTCCAGGTCTCTTTTGTGCCCTTGGTAACCACTCTGAATTCAAAAGGTTCTGCATTGGGGTATTTATCAGCATCTGTGGCTGTGACGTACACTACATTGTTGCCGTAACAAAGCGTTTCCACTGAGTGAGTCAAAAGCGGACAGTGGTCGTTGGAATCACTAACTTGTATTGCAAGAGTTCCTGTGGCAGTTTTGGGTGAAATTTCTATGGAAAGATTTGAGACATTATAATATTTAGGACATTCTGTTATTACGAGATGACATGTCTATACAAGATTTAAAAATGTTACTAAATCTATTACTGTGCTAATACTTTAGGCATAAGGTTTTAGTGTTGCACTCACTCCACATAGAAATCAATACAATATTCCCCTTCCCCATGGGAAATTTTACACATTTGAATAGGAGTCAGAATTTTATATCATTTATTTATTTATTTCATCATTTATTTATTTATTTTTGAGCATTAATCTCTGGATTGTTCCACCAAACCAATAGGTGGGACAACTGATAGATGAACATATCATGTGACCCAGGAAAGTGTGTCTTTAAATGGGGAATTTTAGTTTATACGAGGGGTGTTCAAGTCAAACTGTAAATTGTGAAAAAAATTGAACAACTGATAAAACCATTTACAGAAGACGTCAGACACATTACGGTGATAAACTCTTAGCTGCAGTAAAAGATCTGAATGGTGCAAACATTTTTGGCCGTGCCAAAGCCTACTGCAGTCATTCCCGTGAACAGTCAGGGAGTGGAATGCCTGATTCTTGAAAATTGACGGCGGAAAAGATGTATCTGTCTGTTGGAACTGTACATACAATCATTCAACAACACCACTTCCACATCTTTGGCCCATAAAAGGAGTTCCTGGGAGGCCAGCATTTTATACGTAAAACAGGCAGTCTGATCATGACTCTTGCCTACCAAGTAAACTTTCTACCTTGATTGTATCCATGCACTAGTGAAATGCTGGGATAAGTGCATTAGCATAGCAGAGAATAAAACAGATAAATGAAGGAGTTTTTACTCTTATTACCGTGTTCTGCACAGTCAAGTCCTGCTTTGACTTGACCCACTTGTTTTAAATTTTTTTTGGCTGCGTGTCATAACACCAGGATGAGGCCAGATGTAAACAACAGATTAAAGACCATATTTGGCTGACTTACCATTGGTGATGCATAAGATTTTGGTGTAGTATGTTCCATCAGTCAGAAACTTAGACTCTCGATCTGGATATTTTTTGAGTGTGATCTCGCCTGTTTGCTCATTAATGCTCAACCAGTTGTCAACATCCTCTCCTTTCACATACCTAAAACAATTGAATAAAACTAGCATTTTTAGACATCAGTTTCAACCCTAAGCTGTAACTTTAACCAAAGATACAATTTAAATCCATACAAGCCTAAAGGTAATTACAATATGAAAAATAAAATCTTGTGGTATAGGAAAAAAATGTATTCCTAAAACTTTCAATTAATCTCTTATATATCCTCCTATAACAGTCACACTTTAATTAATGTTAAATTACGTGGTAATTTTTTTTTTTGCATGGCCACCATATTATATGGATAGTTATAGACATGTCACAACTTCTGCTATCAGGCGGGTGTGAGGTGGCTGCAAGAATTATCACAGTTTAGAATAAACAAAGTTCAATTAGATTTACCATTATACAAAACAAATAAGAGAAATTTCTTTCCAAAAGCTACTGTATTTTGTAAATCTATACATATAATAAACCCGTAAAGTTGGTGTGTCTGTACATTTAAGATATTTGTGAAAAAATAATTTGGGGGACATTTTAAAGATTTTAAAGTAAAGATTTTAGCGATTTTTGTCTGTCTGTTTGTCTGTTTATTTGTGTGCACGTCACATAAAAACTCAATGAATTTTAATGGGTTTTAATTTTACAACGGCATTTGGCCGAGCTTGAAGTAACATGTAGGCTTTGTTTAGTCACACTTGGCCTATGGGAAAAGAAGATATGGTAATCCACCTTTAAAAAATCATTAGTTCATCTCAAAAATCAACAGATGGCGCTGTCCATTTTTGTACAGTATATGCGCTTATGAGTGTGCATTTGAAATTGTAAACCACTATAAAACATTTTCTGAATCTCTTCTTTCATCTTTTAAAATAAAATTAATGCATTCTATTATTCTCCCTAGCCACTGTTGTAAAAGAAAACCTAATCCATCTTGTACCATTTAGATAAATGTGTGTGAAGTCCACCTGCATGCATGTTTGCATAGTTTACTGCGATGGACTGGCATTCAATCTAACGGATAGGTGCCAAATTCAGTGTGATCCTGACTGGCAAACAGGGCTTTCTAAAATGTAATTAATACATTATTTGAACTATTATTGTTCTTGTCAGATGGGCAATGAAGGGGTGGAAAGATGGATCCAGGCGCAGAGCCGCAGAGCTGCTGTGTGGTCACAAGGCATTGAGCCTGAAGCTATGAGATTCATCAAAGTTGTGATCAGTAGGAATCTCTGAGTGGGAGCGTGGTCAACAGAGCAAAAGCGTGACTTTAAAGCTGTAAGATCCGTCAGCGAAAGCGCCAAACAAAGACGTGAAGCAGAGCCGTAATCGAGGAAACAAGAGCGAGAGTTCAAATTAATAGGCAGTTAACAAGGCATTGTAGCTGTAAAACATGGAAGATGGAGTTGATTCAACGGATAGAGGATGGGAGCAACAGTTGAATGGCGCACGGATTGATTACCTTGGACACAGTGAAGGGACCGATAAAGCGGGGTGAAAGTTTGAGAGAGAGTGTTCTCAAAGGGATGTCTCTGGTAGCAAGCATGACTCTCTCCCCTGCATGGTACCTGGGGACCATGGTGCGGTGACGGTCTACCCATCTCTGGAGGCTTGGAGCAGGGATCTTCTTGCTTGTAGCCATGTCCATTTGCAGCGGTGGACAAAATTTTGGGCTGAGGGGACCGCTACCTCCTCCTCTTGAGTTGGAAACAGTGGTAGCTTGTAGCCCAGACAGCATTGGAATGGAGTGAACCCTGTGGAAGCAGATGGCAGGGAGTTGTGGGCGTACTCGACTTATGGGAGGAACTTGCTCCAGGTGGTAGCGTCACAAGTGGTCATGCACCAGAGGGCAACTTCCAGTGCCTGGAAAAACATGGAGGATCAGTTGCTCTTCTGTCCCCTTGGAGGAGTGAAACTAGGTGGACAGACTTGGAAAAAAATGGTCAACAATGGTCATAGGTGTTACATACAGGTGTTCTCATCAGACGGGGGTCTGATGAAATCTTTAAGAAATCCAGTGAGATATGTGACCAGGGATGGTGAGGCATGGGTAAGTGTCTGAGGAGGCCAGCCGGGGGCCAGTTGTTGTGTTTACAGTGGACGCAGTTATCGCAGGCTGCCACAAAAAAAACGTCCCTCCCCAACATGGGCCACCAGAAACGCTGTTGAATGATGAAGTGGGTACGGGCGGTGCCTGGGTGACAGGCCATGTTGGATCCATAGCCCCATTTCAAGACCTGTAAGCCTAGGCAAATGGGGACAAAGAGGCGATTTGGAAGAACATTGAGTTGGAGAGAGCAACATTCCAAGACCTGTAAGTGTAGGCAAAGGGTGACAAAGAGATGATTCGGGGGAGCATTGCTAGGGCCAGAATCTTGAGTCAACGCCTGCTTGACTTTAGCCTCGATGTCTAGTTTCACAGCCGCTATTAGACAGTGAGAAGGCAGGATGGTGTTGCAAGGCAGGGAGTCATGGGGGAAAGAGAACTGACGTGAGAGGGCATGCTCTCTGCCGGTGTTGGAAGCATCAACTTCCACTACAAACTGATGGTATGGGAGTTGAGGTGAACTTCTCTTGAGGTAGGCGAAGGCTTTCTCCACCTCCTTGTTCTAGCAAAAGCGTGTCTTGGAGGAGGTCAGAGATGTTAAGGGACCAGCGACAGAGCTGTACCCCCGAATGAAGTAAAAGCAGTAAAAGTTGGCAAAGCCCAGAAATCGTTGGAGGTCTTGTCGCAAAGCTGCTAGGTTCCGAAATTCCTAGCCTCCACTTGAGGTGACTAGGTTCCAAAAATTGATGGCGTAATCGTAAGCAGAGCGTGACTCTTGGCGAAGCCTTAACAACCTGGTCCCAGCCTCCCTGCTGATGTGAGAACGGTCGAAAACCCTCTTCATTTCCGTGGAGAAAGCCTCAAAGTTGTTACAACCTGGGTCGCAAGCGTCCCAGAGAGCCGTGCTCCACTCCCGGGCTCTAACTGTAAGGAGAGTGATCAAGTACAGTTGGCTACCCACGACCATTCCGAGGAGGAGGTGGAGGTTTGTAGCTCAAAAATCAGTGAGCACTGAGAGAGGAAGGATCTGCATGTGCCCGGCTCACCTCCATAAGTGGGCAGGGCTGGTAGGCGTGGCTCTCATGGGGGTTCAGAACTTGAGGATAACCAGTTGCTTGCATTGGAGTTGTTGCATCTGAGTAGTGACGTTGGTGAGGGTCTGCCTAGTGGTGAGGGGCTCTTGCTGCTGCTTCCCGAGGAGAGCGCCCTGGTTCTTCAGGGCCAGCCTCATTCTGTCGAGCTAAATTCATTGCATTGGCCAGATTATTCTGTCAGAAGGGCGACGATGGGGCGGAGAGATGAATCCAGACGCAGACCTGGAGGTGTGGTTGCGAGGCGTTGAGTCTGAAGCTGTGAGATCCGTCAGAGTTATGATCAGCAGAAATCTCTGAGCGGGGGCATGGTCGACAGAGCTGAAGCATGACTTCAATTAAATTTTCAATTCAATTTTATTTGTATAGCGCTTTTAACAATTGTCATTGTCGCAAAGCAGCTTTAACTTCAGATCCGTCAGCGAGGGCATTGAGCAAAAACATAAAACAAAGCCGCAATTGAGGAAACGAGAGCGAGAGTTCAAAAGCCATTAAATTGAAGTGAAGCAACAAATCCAAATCGTGAGACAAGAAGTGGGGAAATGAGAAAACAAATCAACTTGAAAACCATGAAACGAAACGCGAGAATATTAAGGTGAAGAAACACAAGAATCTGGTGAGCTAACATGCTGCGCTTCCTTATAAGCCGGAAGAAATCAGTGCCAGATGAAAAACCAGTGTGCAGGCGGGGCGGAGACGTGACAGCATGGGAAAACATGACCGCATGGTGAGGAGCAAGACAGAGTGGGAAAGGAAATGTCAACGGATGAAAGCAGACTCTGAACGTAGTTTGTGAGTTGAGTTTGTGACAGCTCATGCATAACTAAATTTGACATGCTGTCATGTCTACAGAGATATTCCACCTCAGTGGCAGATCTATTGCTAAGCAACCAATTGAAACTTTAATTAAGAGAAAGGGAGGTCTTGGAAATTTTGACAGTCTTGATTTTTCTATCAAAATCTGGACGTGACTTTAACATATCTAAGAAAAGAAAGAAGGAGAAGAAGATGATGATGACTATTATTGTCACATTTACACTACAGTACAGACCATGTTCCTGGAAGGAAATAAAGCCTTCACATTTTCATTGATAACTTCCACTACCTGCTTAAGTTCTAATGAAGCTCATTAAAGGATATTATGTTTAACATAATGCTTATGGTAGCAATGGTTAAAAAAAATGAGCTATGAATTTTTTAATTATCATTTTTTTTTCTCACCTGACATTAGTGGCGGTTAACAGCGTATCACTGTCCGTGGCAGTGTAGGTGGCGATGACCTTCTTCAGGTCAATGGTGGTGCGGTCTTCAGAGATGGAGACAACTTTGACAGCAGGGTGGAAGTGAGGGGCTTCAGGCACATTCACCACTTTGATCTTGATGGGGTATGTTATAACCTTTTCGATCACCACTGACTTGTGATAAGGACTCTTGTTGTTGACCACCACTATCAGAGTGACCTCATTTAACTCCTCAAAATCCAGTTTCTTTGATAGACATAACAATAACAATGAAATCAGATAACAAAATACAACAAAGGTACTAAAAGTAGGCCTGGCAGTGTCTCTACCACCTCAGGCGCTTGAGAGACTTTAGATTGCCCTCCAAGGTGCTCAGGAACTTTTACTCCTGCACCATAGAGAGCATCCTGATGGGAAACATCTTAACCTGGTTCGGGAACAGCACCATGCAGGACAGACGAGATCTACAGATGGTCGTGCGTTTGGCTGAGCGCATCATCCGCACCGAGCTCCCTGACCTGCACTCGATCTACAGCAAGCGGGGCTGGACCAAAGCCAGGAAGATCTAAAGGACCTCAGCCACCCCAACAATGGACTGTTCTCTCTGTTGCGGTCAGAAAAGCGCTTCCGCTCCCTGAAGGCCAACACAGAGAGACTGAGGAGGAGGCTCTTCCCGCAGGCGATACGGTCTCTCAACCAGAACCAGATTAACACACAGGACTAATCATCTCCGTCTTTTTGCAACATTGCACAGAAATGGACACTCATGGACATTATTCATCTGTGCACACACCCCAATACACTGTAGACCGGACAATCATGGACATAGCACATTTGCACACACATTGCAACATTTGCACACATATTGGACATTTGCACTCATGATGCTCATTTGCACACTTCTGGACATTTTTCATTTATTCTGACATTTTTCATTCATTCCACTTTTTATTTGCATTTAAATTTATTTTGTCTTGTACAGAAAGGTTTTATATTTCTTATATATTTTTGAAAATTTTTATATTTTGGTCTACCTTCTTATAGTTAAGCTATTTATATATTTCTTACTTCTCTTCTATTTCTCTTATTTTTTGTAAATTGTTTTTAAAAAATTTCACAGGCGGTCGTATAAGCATTTCACTACATATCGTACTGTGTATGACTGTGTATGTGACAAATAAAATTTGAATTTGAATTTAAAAGTATATAAATGCTATAGGTATTGTCTTGATTTACATCATGTTAATGGGTATTACACTTTGTACACAGTTTAATGTATGATCCAGGGCAAATAGGATCATATTCAACAGGTTATAGTGAGAGTGGCCTGCAATGGATTGGCACCCTGACCAGGGTATACCTGGGATAGGCTCCAGGCCCCGCCGCAACCCTGAATACAGGATAAAGCGGTATAGACGATGAGTGAGTAAGTGAGGTTATAGTGAGCATTCAAGGCTTTTTTAGTAACAGTATATTTGGATATATTATGCCATTATCTGTTGTACATTAGAATGTTTGCACACATTGCTAATTATTTGACTGTATCTTCATTATGCTTTACATCTATTTTCTAAACCAAAAATTCTGATGAAATCATTTATTTCATAAGATAACAATATGAAAGCTAGGATTCATCCTGCCTTGTATCTATGGTTGAGGCTGCTGGTGGTGGTGCAATGGTGTGGGGGGTATTTTCTTGGCCCATCAGTACCAATGAGTATGATTTAAATGCCACACTCTTGCTGAGTATTGTTGATATTCATCCCTTTATGACCATAGGATAACACACAATGTCACAAAGCTCACTGTATTTAAATGGCCTCTACAGTCACCAGTTCTCACTCCAGTAGAGCAGCTTTTGGGATGTGGTGGAACATCATGGATGTGCAGCCGACAACTCTGCAGCAACTGCATGATACTATCGTGTCAATATAGATTAAAATCTATCTAAGGTAACGTTCCAGGACTTTGTTAAATCTATGCCACAAACAATCAAGGCAGTTCTGAAATCAAAAGGGAGTCCAATACAGTACTAGCAAAGCGTACCTAATGAAGTGGCTGGTGAGTGTTTTTACGTCATAAGGCTAACATTTGGAATCTATTCATTAAACTAAAGTATACAAATAGGGTTAGCAGATTTTTATTGTTTTGCTCAGTTAATGGTGTTCCATGACTGCCAAATAACTAACCTGTTTATTATTAAACGATTTTAAACGAATTATTAAACTATTAAACGATGCTCACCAAATGTAACAAAAATGACAAAACATTTGTGCAAAAACAAAAGGTTATTATGTTTTAGCCAAACATATTTCAAATTATTCACATTCCATATTAGAATAGATACTTAAACTGGATTACTAGGTTTTTCACTAAATGGCATCAGTCAAACACAGTTGGGAAGGGGATTTTTTTTTAATGGGGTGGAGGGGTCTTTAACATAAGGCCCACATAAAGACCCATGATTGTCATGTGAAATAGAGCTTTCCAAAATGTTCAGTCTGTGCCACCTGTGTAAGTCATCTATCTTACCTTATCGACCACCAGGATTCCCTCATTAGTTTTGGGGTCCGTGGTGATGCTGAAATGACCGGCTTCATTTCCAGAAATGATACTGAACACAGCCTCCCAGTTCGAAGTATTGATCTGATCCTTGTCTACTGCCTTAATCCTTATCGCTTCCACATTCATGATATTCTCCTCCACACAACCCTCATACTGCAAGACATGATGACAGACTTCATCACAGGAAGCATGGATATAGCCATGTTTAAGACTTTTAAACTGTGTTATTATAGTCTGATTAAAAATTAGAGATTGGTGGTGGTGATGGTGTGGGGGGGGGGGGTGTTATCTTAACTGAAGCACTTTTCTATACACTGAAGTTTGGGTAGTCATATTTCAGATATAACCAGTTCATGACTGCCTTAACCATGGCTGAATCCATGCTCAGATTTCTCTTGGACTCAAAAAACACCCCAGGAAGATGATCAGAGAAAAACTTTTTCATGGAAGTATATTCAGTGCACAGAAGATATATAAACAACTGTCATTAGACACTGCTGATAACAAATAAGTACATAAAAAAAAAAAAAAACACTTACTGATTTCCTCTCTAATACGGGGATGTTGTCATTAACATCACGTATGTTGATTGTCACGGTCCCTGTTCCTGTCTTTGGAATGTTTTGGGAATCATAATAGCCTCCAGCCAGGTCTGTAGCTGTGATTATCAGTTTGTATGTGTCTTGTGTCTTTGCAAAAATAAACAGTAGGTACAATAACAGAGATATTTTAAAAAATAATAATAACCTTGCATTAAGGCATTGTTTTTTTTGCTAAAATAAAATTAATAGGTTTAAATTAAAGTTCAGTAATTTCAAATTAAACACAGACCTTTTATTGTAATCCTTTTTTAAAATCCATCTTTACCAAGGATGTCAATTATTCTGAAAACTCAAATTTTATGAAGCTCGGATTTTAAACTTTTCAGACTAAATATTGTCTCACATCATGTCTTTTCAGACAGGTTTTGAAATTCTTCACATTCAGTAAGGCTGCTTTTGACTTAATAATCAAAGTGATGATGGCCTTTTTGTAATTAATGCACTCACCTCTCTGTCCAAAGTGTTCAATTTAACTTTGATTTCACCAGATGATCGCTCAATTCTGAACATTGTTTCTCCTGCTGGCTCCTGTTGTATCACTTTGTAGGAAATATTTGAAAAAAGTGTGTCTTGCTCGTCCGCATCAAAAGCTGTGATTGCAATTACATGGGTGTCTAGAATATAGATTGTTAACAATCAAATGTATTGATTGGGCTATATACTGAGAACCATAATCCAAATAATTACAATTAAAAAATAAAATTGTGAAAAATTGGACTGGGTAAGGCGGCACAGTGGTGTAGTGGTTAGCACTGTTGCCTTGCACCTCCAGGGATCTCTTCCCCATCACCTTCCAGTCTCTGTGTGCATGGAGTTTGCATGTTCTCCCTGTGCTTGGTGGGTTTCCTCCAGGTATTCCGGTTAGCTCCCACATTCCAAAGACATGTAGGTAAGGTTAATTGGCGTTCCCAAATTGCCCATAGTGTGTGAATGAGTGTGTGTATGTGTGTGTGCCCTGCGGTGGATTGGCACCCTGTCCAGGGTGTACTCCGCCTTGTGCCCTAAGTCTCCTGGGATAGGCTCCAGGCCCCCCGCGACCCTAAATACAGGGTAAAGTGGTATAGAAGATGAGTGAGTGAATGAGAGTGGACTGGGTAATATGATGATGTAAAATTAATCTTGTGATCAAAGACATCAAATTATTTCCCTTAGATATCACAGATATGGCCATTTATGATACAGCTGATTTTTACCCTATGTGTAGCTAGTTAGACATTAAAGTACTAAAGTACTTTCTCAATTTCGATTGGGCAAAAAATATTGATTACGTTTGTAACAGTAAGCTTTCTAAGGCTGAAATTCCTTTAGGACAAGTTAAAGAGCCAAAAAAAAGATGCTCACGAGGAAAGGCACTGATGTTTTTAGCTGTTATACAGTATTGTAAATGAAAACAGGAACTAACATGTCTTGCAGATGTTTCACAACATTATATTAAATATAAGTATAAATGTTCAAAAGGTATTGCACAATGTTATAAAAAAAACACTTTGGTATAAGGATAATTATATTCTATGGGATGTGTTATTACTAAGAAATAAATTTACTTAAAGCAAGAATTGGTAAATCTGTTCATGTTGTGTCACATGGCCAAGTGTTATGAGACAAGGCTATAACTGAAGGCAATTCTTTATTAGAACAGATCATTAGTATCAACAATCCCCCTCTCTAAGACCTGGTTCCAGATATGCCTACCAGTGGCCCAGGGAAACTACGCCACCATCTCTGATTGGTTCATCTGATGCTAAGGCTTTGGACATAGGGCAGGTGAAAGCTTGGCATGGTGTGTGACATAGCTTGGCATGGGAACTGTAGTGGAACCTGACTTGGGATCAGGGTGATACATTAATTTTCAAAAGTTAGTACTCTGAATTTTTAATTCTATGTTTTGTGTAAAAACATAAAAATCATCTGATCATAGTGGGTCTTAGTAGTAGGCGAATGCAACCTCAGACAAATATGAACATTAAATTTTTCACCGTGCCAGGGATGTAAAAGGGGTGTAACACTATTTTAAAACAATTTACAGATCTGCATACTACAGCATTCAAGACAGTCCCAGAATTGGACGTCCCACAACATTCACCCCAAGTTCAGACCATACAAACTTTCGAGAAATACATAAAACCACAGTCACATCTCAGACCCTACAGGCCTCACTGAGCATGTTAAATATTAAAGTATATGACAGCACAATTAAAACCGAACAAGTAGAGTTTGTTTGTATGAGTTGCCAGGAGAAAGACTCTTCTGCCTAGAAGGAACAGGGAAGCACAACTGAGGTTTGCAAAACTGCATCTAAACAATGCACAAGGAAATTAAGCAATTATGAAGGGAAGAATGGGCCAAAATTCTTCTACAATATGAGAGTCTGGTAAAGTCATGTAGAAAATACTTATCTTCAAGTTACTGCTGCTAAAGTTGGCTCTACAAGCTATTGAATCTTTGAGGATTTAGTAATGTATGTAAAATCGTACTGTATGATTTCTTCTTTTTCTTTTTGTTAAATAAATAATGGCACTCTGAAAAAAGTTATATGTACTGTAGTGGTTTGTCTGAGGGTGTGTTTGCCTAATACTAAAAGCCGCTACGATCAGATATATTTTGTTATGATTTTACACAAACACACCTAGAATTAAAAGTGGGGGTAATAGCTTTTGAACATGACAGTATGACTTCTTGAAACTAGGCAGTGGCACCAGCACACCTTTGTCAAAAAAGGTCCATGACTCTTGCAAAATACGGCATTACTTTAAAGTGACTCGTGCAAAACATGGCATGAATCTGACAAACTCTACCAAAACTAGGCAAGACTGAAAAAATGCCCAACTGGGAGACAAGCTGCACAGCTGTTGAATTGCATGCTTACGTAGCTTCCCTCTTCCCCTCACATTGGGGCTCTGTGTTGTCAGTCTCTTATCACTATAGAATGCAAAAACATCTCTGCCTCACCCATGTTTCACAGTCCAAAATACAAATTTAATATCAAACACAAAATAAACAAACTGAAATAAATGAATAAATAAATAAAAGATAAAAAAAACAAAAAGTACCTTTGTCACTGAGCTCATCAACAGAACCAATCATCTGAAGCTTAAACTCAGGAGTGTTGTCATTCTGGTCTAAAACTATGATTTTTAAATCAAGGTCATTTTCAACAGGTTTTCCATTTCTTTTTGACGTAGCTCTCCCTTTGAGCTAGATAAAAACACAAATGTGCACACACACATACACACACACACACACACACACACACACACACACATACACACATACACACATACACACACACACACACACACACACACACACAC